>CM074314.1:7152525-7165025 GCA_037194245.1 Opsariichthys bidens | reverse complement strand
TTTTCCCACTGTTACAGCGGAATGGAAAAGGGAAGAATAAAAGGATCAGGGATCTTGGCAGCAGGTTCTCACGGGCCGGCTTTCCTTTGTGTCGGTCTCCTCGCTCCCTGTGGTTCGATCCATCACGCCGCGGTCGGTAGATTCATATCAGAGCCCCGGGGGATCCGTACGGGCCATTGGCCGCGATCAGAGATTTGCACGTGTCGCGCTAATTAAGTGTGGGTTGTGACGAGGCTGTTTTGTCCAGTGATGCGCTGTTAATGAAGTCCTCAGGCGCCGATCTCATCCGTCTGTGTGTGTCGTGTCGTAGGTGATGTCTCGGTGGGAGGAATACATGAGTAGAGTGAAGCCGAAGCCCAGCCGAGAGGTGCCGGTGGAGGACGTGGCGTCGCACTTCCCCTTCCACAAGTACTTCTCCAACGCTCCTCAGCCGGTGTTCAAGGGCCAGTCTTTCCAGGAGGACATGGACATCGCTGAGGGCTGCTACCGCCACATCCGCAAGATCTTCACCCAGCTGGAGGTAGAGCTTATATTTAGATACTTTTAGCGTTCTTATTAGAGGTGTGAACCTTCACTCGCCCCACGATTTTATTCATTTTAAAAATAACAAAGATTCAAATAGCAAACAATGGAACAAGTACAATATAAGAAACAAGTGAAACTAACAGTTACCTATTAAGATGTAATATAAGTCTCTGGTGTTTCCAGAGAAATGCCCATGTTGTAAATGCTAGTTTTGGTGCATGTGTCTTTAAATGCAAATGAGCTGCTGCTCCCCGCCCCCTTTCCACAAGAGGGCGGGGCTTCAACAGCTCACGCTTTGGATACTCTGCCAAAAACTAACAAAACGCTTTTGCTTTCGATTATAATCTCTATCGTGGCCGCACTCGCGTGCCTTTGCACTTCTTCGTCATCATGAAAGTCAATTATTTGCGTGCGTTTTAAATCCATGTCGGTTTAAACTTCTGACATGAGGCTCTCTGAGCGCACACAAGGTTTGTTGGTCCATCATTAATGATCTCCCTCCCTCCGTTAAGGCGCTTTATTCTGGGATGTCCCCTTCTTTGATGTTGATTTCTCATCCTTTCATCCTTTGTGTTCATCTGCTGACAACAAAGACACGTTCCTGTCATGAAGTTGTGCGTCAGAGCCTGTGTGTGTGTGTGTGTGTGTGTGTGTGTCCGGCTGTCAGGACATCACTGTCCCTGAACCCTCACTGCTGAAGACTCAGGGTTAAAAAAAAAACGTCCTCATCAATATTGAATGCTTTGATGGGTTTAATATTAATGCAGAAGCACATCAAATATTCATTTCCCAATGGATACAGTCCTGAAAATATCCAGCTGGGTTAGCCTCTCTTCACTGCTCCGATCCGAGCACTACTGGACAGAAACACACACTCAATGTCTGAGTGTGAGAAGAAACCAAAGAAGCTGTTTTTTAAAAACGACCGGAAGTAGAAGAAACACAATCTCCTGTGCTGATGTTTAAACACCAACCTCACCTTGTGAGATTCATAGTCGTTTAAAATATTGCGTGACTCTTTTAACTGTATTAGATTGGACATACACATTTCTAAATTATCAACATGATCAAAACTTTGCTGAAAAACCTGATTTTTATCAAGTAAACGTAAGAATAACTTTGTTAGTCATATTTCAACTGGACTGAAGCAGCTTCGCTTTCATCATTTCATAGAAGAATCATCTCAGATATGATCATCATGTTTTGAGGAAAGTTCATCTCTCATCGTCATCATTGTATCGCATCATAAAACTAAGCATTTAAATATCATCTTATGATTGGCAGATATTGATATTTATGTGCATTTTATGGAAGTATCTGTGATCGGTTTCCAAGCATCAGAATTTCATAAATCTTCGTCTATGTAAATATCAATATCTGCTGAGTTTGAACCTTGAAATAAAATTGAGCTTCGTATTCTCGTTGCCATAAAAGCCTGATGTGTCAAATATGATACTCAACAAAGAAACTTTATTTTAAGGTTCAGTCATTTCATGCTGTTTTTACTCCAGAATGAACCTGTATATGGAGGGGTTTTTGTGTGGTTTGAGTGGAGCGAGGTGTTCATCAAGGCGTCCGATCTTCTGTCCTCAGGAGTTCAGGGCGTTTGAGCTGTTGCGCAGCGGGCTGGACCGATCCAAATACCTGCTGGTGAAAGAGGCCAAGATCATCGCCATGACCTGCACTCACGCCGCCCTCAAACGCCACGACCTGGTGGAGCTGGGCTTCAAGGTACCGTCTGATGCCTTCTCAAACACATCTGCTTTTGAAGCATTTCGAGACGTCTGTGATTGGGTGACGTGTTGAAATCATAAACATGCTGAATGTGAACACTCATCCTCAGCAGACCGCCGCACGTGTACACGACGCGTTTCCAGTGTTTATCGCTCCAAACATCTCACTTGGTTTATGTGTCGCTAAAAATATGAGTTGGTGTTTTCAACTGCGTGCTGATCTGAATGAGCTGAAATAATGTTAGGATGTGCTTCCTTTACACTGACTTTCCTGATCTTTCTCTAGTACGATAATATCCTGATGGAGGAGGCGGCTCAAATCCTGGAGATTGAGACCTTCATCCCTCTACTGCTACAGGTACCTCTCTCTCTCTCTCTCTCTCTCTCTCCCTCTCTCTCTCTTGCTCTCTCTCTCTCTCTCTCTCTCTCTCTCTCTCTGTCTCTCTCTCTGTCTCTCTCTCTCTCTCTGTCTCTCTCTCTCTCTGTCTCTCTCGCACTCCCTGTCTCTCTCTCTCTCTCTCTCTCTCTCTCTCTCTCTGTCTCTCTCGCACTCCCTGTCTCTCTCTCTCTCTCTCTCTGTCTCTCTCTCTCGCTCTCTGTCGCTCTCGCTCTCCCTGTCTCTCTCTCTCTCTCTCTCTCTCTCTCTGTCTCTCTCTCTCTCTCGCTCTCTGTCGCTCTCGCTCTCCCTGTCTCTCTCTCTCTCTCTCTCTCTCTCTGTCTCTCTCTCTCTCTCTCTCTCTCTCTGTCTCTCTCTCTCTCTCTCTCTCTCTCGCTCTCTCTCGCTCTTGCTCTCTCTCACTTAAAATATTGTTTGTTTTTGATTATTATGATTTACTATTTTTATTATATTCTTAGATAATTCTCCGATCTGAGGAACCTTCATTTGAACCAAACAGCCATTGCAACCAATTAAATTCTAAATGTTTAGTGCAAAGTTATATTTAATATTAATTTGTTATGTTATATATCCGAGGAACCTTCGTTTGATCCAAACAGCCATTGTTTCCAGTTAAATTGTAAATGTGCCTCTATTACGCCATTTTAAAGGATCCTGATTTTGCTTTGAGGTCTCCTGTAATTGGTTTCCATGAATCCGTGGTCAAAAAACACTTAAGTTGTTCATTGCAGCTTCACATCATTTGTCAAAAGCAGTGAAAATGGTTTGTTGGAAGATTCTGCTCTGAGCGCTTCCAGCGCATGTCGGCAACGAAACGCCTTTTATTAAATCCGAACCTCGGCTCTGGAGGCGTCCGTTTTTCCGCTGGTTCCGAGTCCACGTCTTTTTGAAGTGCAGCCATGTGGATTCTTCCAGTCTCAGACGTGATTTTGCCACTCTCATTTCCTGTCTTGTGTCACACAGAACCCAGAGGACGGCTACAGCCGACTCAAGCGCTGGATCATGATTGGCGATCATCATCAGCTGCCTCCTGTCATCAAGAACATGGCCTTTCAGAAATATTCCAACATGGAGCAGTCGCTTTTCACGCGCTTCGTGCGTCTGGGCGTCCCCACGGTCGACCTGGACGCCCAGGGCCGAGCACGGGCCAGGTCAGTCCTCGTGTGAAAGCTTCAAGTGCTGTTGCTGTTCATTATTGAAATAAGTATGAATATTACATGGAAAAGATCAACCTAAATAACTTTAAATGTTGCCTTGCCAAGTGGCTGAAGCTGAAGAACTGAAATAACAATAAATTAAAATGAAAACTGAAAATATAAAAATAAAAGCTCATTCAAAATACAACAATATCATATAAAAAATATATTAGTATATCATATACATTTATATGAAACCATTTCTAGTATGATTCTAGTCTGTTTGCGTTCATTTCTCTCAGCTCGTCTTGTTTTTGTTGTCAGACTGCAGATGATGCACTGCGACGAGCTCAAATTATAATTGTGATGCATATTATTTCCATGATAACTTCAAGAATCCAAAGCACGTAATCTTAGAAGGCAACATGATGATGTCCAGCCTTCGTATCGGGATGCATGCGGTTTAGTTCGACGCTCTCCAGGTTTCAGAACCGAGCCGCTGTGTCCTCAGATACACTCGTTCGTCTGAAGTGTCCTACTTTCTCTCTTTCTCTCTCTCTCTCTCTCTCTCTCTGGCAGTCTGTGTAACCTGTATAACTGGCGCTATAAGCAGCTGGGGAACCTCCCTCACGTTCAGCTCCAGCCAGAGTTCCAGGCGCCGAACCCCGGGTTCACCTACGACTTCCAGCTCGTGAACGTGGAGGACTTCAATGGCGTGGGTGAATCAGAACCCAACCCGTACTTTTATCAGGTGAGCGTGAGCGAGTCTGAACCATCATAAACCAGCGCCATTTCCCACGCGTCTCAAAAATCACCGTTCATTCTGTGGAGGAAGTGAACATGTTTGGCTTTTTCTTATAGATTACATTAAATAAATAAAGTAGTATGCACACATTCAAACCTCATTCGTCACGTAATTGTAATCAGTTATAAACCGTTATAATACTTGTGTTTTTATTCTTACACCTTTTATAAAATATAATGCATGACAAATTTCAGATGTAACAAGGAATCTGGAAATATTTGAATGCGTTTTAACTTCTGCTACAATTGTTTATGAACAGATGTGATGCGTTATAACGTACATTATGAATATCTTTATATTGCGTTATACATAAAGGCTTTAATATTTCTTTGAGGCTTAATACTGCTATTATTGTTACAGCCGCCATTATATTTCAACAGTGAATTAAAGTAAAAAATGTAATTATAAAATTAGTTATATAAATTAGTGAACTTATGTGTTCGTTTTTATTTGGGTGTTGATTATTAAATGCAAATTTGTTTTTTTTTTGGCTAAACAAAAACTTTTAAAAACTAAAATAACTTTAATTAGTTTCGGTTAATCCATTTTGTGCATCACTTGTAATTTCTCTAAAAGTTTAACCATTTTTGTAAAAAAAAACAAAAACAATTATTACATTGATATTCATGCCATAAATATTGAAATGATTTGTTTAGATCGTTAGATTTAATAATGTATCATTTTTAAGGTGGATTTTCTAAGTTTATAACTGGCACTTTGGTTCTGGACCAAGAGGAAAAAACAACATATGCAGATTAAAGGCAGAAATAATTGAATTGAAGCCATGGAATAAAGTTTCAGGATGACCTTTATGTACCAAAAAAACTGAAATCTGATTAAAAAAAATCAACCCCTGGGACAATAAAAGTGCATGTAGTTGATGAAACACCCACTTATGTTAATGTGCAAGTCGAGGAAGGACACGCGGCATGACTTTCACCACATGGATTTTTAGCGAATCCTGGCAGATTTGTGTTGAAGCTCATTGTTCCTAAGTAATGACCGTACGGCATGCGGTGTGTGAGTCACATGAGTCCGGCTATGTGCCCCTGCTAATGTTTACTAGGATCCTGAAGGGAATTGTCCTCATTACAGTATCCATGCCAACACACACACACACACACACGGCTAATGGGCCGTATGAATTAGCCTCTCTCAGAGCAATAGGAAAGACATTGTTTGCGCAGTCAGTGCTTGCAGTCGCTCTTATTAGTAAGCTTGTACCCTTATTAGTGTCCTACTGGAGCTGTTGCCATCTCAGCAGTGTCCTGTCAGAGTCCAGAGCTCTACACACTCGCTAGTCTTAAGACTGTCTGACATGCATGCACTCGTGAATATGATTGTGATTTAAATAGAAGCGTTCAGGACGAATTTGAACTGGTTTTTTATGTACAAACTTTTTTTGATAGTCAAATTAGGTCAGGAAAATAGTTGAATAGGATTATTGTTAATACTTCATATTATTATTATTAGTATTGGTTAATTTCCTCATTCAAATTCAAAATAATAAAAATAAACTTGACATTATATAAGTTTACTTGGAAAGAAATAGACGCAGTAAACTGGATTTACTGTAAGCACGGTTTTGGGTTTTCCAGGTTTGGTATTCCTTTAGTCACATGTATGTATTTCTATAAAACTCTCTGGTCAAATTTAGACACTTCAACTTCAGAAAGTGTAACCCTGAGTAAGTTGGGCTAACTCAAACCATTTCAGGTGATCGGTTAAATCAAAGTTTTTGAGTTATGATGTTCCCAATTTTAAGTAAGCAGAACTATCAAGATTTGAGTTTGTAGTACTCGTGCATTTGTAGTACTGAGTTAGCTAACTCATTCATTTTGTTAGCAATTAACATAAAAGATTTAGGTAATGAACGTTTTTATTTTGAGTTCTTGTCAATCAGATGAGTTATACTTCACTGTAAACCCTAAATTGTCAGAAGTCAAAAAATCCAATGAGAATTTTTAAGCTTAGAAACTTAAGATATTTTATTATCTATCTATCCATCTATCCTCTGACCATATCCATCCATCCATCCATCCATCATCTGACCATATTGTTTTGAATAGGAGACCTCTAGCGGCAAAAAATTACATATTGCAGCTTTAAGTTCGTCTGAATTAAAAGACACGAGTTCATAAAACTCAAAACAAAAATTTACTTGAAATAAGTCAGTGCTGTGAACTCAAAAGCGGACCGAGACCGCTAAAAAGACGGGTCTCGGTCCGCTTCCAAACGAACTCTGGTGCGGTTCTATTGATAAATCGATTGATAGAACGCAAAAAAACAAAAACAGGACGTGATGTCACAAGATGCGACGCTACGAGTCACTGATGTGACGACGCGGGAAGAATCCAAAATGAGTCGAGGGCAAACGTGGAGCGACGAGGAGGTGAAGTTTCTGGAAATCCTGCTGCTGTTTTGAACATTTGATGAGCTCTTCGTGACTCTCAGCTGGTCAAAATAAAGCATGAAATGACGGCGTTTAATCCAGAACACAGTGTTGTTCTGAATGTTCGGGAAGCGAGTCCGTCGCCAAATAGACGTCATAAAAGCCGACCGATCGGGTCGTGACCGTATCCCTACGCCTTCGGTTCGGTGACTTTAGTTAAAAATGCCAGTGTGAACGCTAAGAGGACCAGGACTATGTGTTCTGTTTTTTGGTCCAAACCAAACCAACCGAACTACAAGTGTGCGTGTTTGAATACAGCTGTGTTTACTAATCGGCACCGGCTCAATGTGAAGCCGTCGCTCTGAATACAGTCGGACGCACTCAGGCTTTATGACACGTCTTAATACTGCAGTAAAATAAGCACAGGCTGTGTTTCCACACGCTCCAGCCATCTTTCATCGGTTTGTGGTTCATCATTGACCTGCTGTCCTGTAAAAGTGCATGGGATTCCTGAAGCGGCTCCCCCCCCCGATGATCAATAACGTTAACCACGATCCGTCTCGTCTCGAGAGAAATAATGCTCAGATTAACTCTAAACCTATTCTGTTGTCATTTACTGATGTCAACATATAAACAAATCAAATGAAAAATGTACTGAAAGTATCATAAACATTAAATCTTACCCCGGTAAAGCCTGACAAATAATTGTCAGAAAACAATTCAAAGTATCAAATCTTTGAATGTCGATTTTTATCACTCACCGGCCATTTTATTAGGTACGTCTCACTAATTCCCGATTGCCTTCAGAACTGCCTTATTTCTTCATGGCCTAGATTCCTGAAACGTTCCTCAGTGATCTTGGTCCTTCTCGATATGATATCATCAAGCACTATAATTATAAATAAATGATCCTGCACTCCATTACTCCAGCCTGAAGCGTTGATGCAAGGCACGATGGAGCCATACTGTCATGTTGTTCACGCCAAACTCTGACCCTACCATCTGACTGTCGCAGCACTTCCTGAAATACTCCAGCCCGTCTGGCACCGACAGCCATCCCACACTCAGAGACTTGAATCACCTGTGTTCCCCGTTCTGATGCTCCGTTTGAAGTTCAGCAGATCTTCACCCTGGACCCTCATTCACTCTTCCCTGCATTACTCAGAATTCAGAAGGGCTGATGTTTTTTTTCCAGAGTTGGTGCTTGTGTTTAATAATGAATTGAATGCAGTAAACGTGTCAGCTCCAGTAGGAATGAACATATCTGCCATGGAAACTAGCATGTACACAGTAAAATCCCCAGAGTTAAATCAACTCTGCTCAGATAACATTTGGTCCCTCTCTAAATAGAGTTAAAGTAACACTGAAGCAGAGTTAAAGTTAATGAGATAATTAAGCGACGATTGAGCAGTAATGATGAACACCTGCTGTTAACAAGCAGAATCACTGAAGAATAGAGAAACACAAGAACTACAACTGATGAAATCAACTGAAGATGAAAGACATTCAATCTCTGAAGAGTGTGACTTTAACACTATTTAGAGAGGGACCCCCCCCCGTCATATGATTGGCTGATTAGATATTCGCGTTAATAAGCAGTTAAACAGGTGTAACTAATGAAGTAGTCTGATATGTTACCAAACTCGAATTTATTTTATTCAGAGGCCCACACTGAGCTCAAATACGCAATTTTGTGCAGATGCTGACCATTAGTGTGGTCAAAAAGTGACGACATTCTGATGCTTGTGAATGAATGAGATCTTTATAACTGATTCTTGCATAAAATGCATATTAATATCTGCCAATAATATGTCTTAGTAAGATGCTATTTAAATGCTTCGTTTTATGATATGATCCGAAAACCTTGTTGCACTCGATCTCCTAGTACTGTAATGCAACGCAATGATGATGAGAGATGAACAAATAAACCTTCCTCAAAAGATGATGATCGTATTTGATGCTCTTGATTTTTCTATAAAATGGATAATCAAGTAAATCGAAGTGCTGCTTCAGTCCAGTTGAAATATTGCTAACAGTATCAAAGTTATTCTTACGTTTACTTGATAAAACTCCGACACGAGGACGTTTGGCCAGTTAAACTTGCTGAAAAAGTCTAATCCGATGACTGTAGGAGATTGAGTGCAACAAGGTTTTCAGCAAATGTTTGGTGATGTTTCTAATTTGCATTTAAAATATGACCCAGTAAACTTCATAAGGTGTCGAGAGATGTTGAGTAACCTGTGTTGTGTGTGTTTGTAGAATCTGGCAGAGGCCGAGTATTCGGTGGCGCTGTTCATGTACATGCGTTTGCTGGGATATCCCGCTGAGCGCATCAGTATACTGACCACCTACAACGGCCAGAAACATCTCATCCGAGACGTCATCAACCAGAGATGTGCCAACAACTCGTTCTTCGGACAGCCCAATAAAGTAAGACCAACGGATGTGATCATTTCTTGACTCGACCTTCAGAAGTGTGTGTTTGATTAATGTGTGTGAACAGCTCTGAATGACTTTTTTCTGCCCTGTATTCACTATTTTCCCTCTTTTGCAGTAGTGGACAGGTTTGCTTTAGCTCGTTCTTCAGGGTGATTGGCAGACAGACTCAGTAAAGCGTGCGTTCGGTCCAAGTGTTGCTAACAGTGTGTCAGAATTGTACGACGGTGCAAATTGATCCCGCCGTGGCTTCTGTCAGCCATTTCATTAAAGACACGAGTGAGTACGAACCAAATGAATAGACGACACCGTTTGCGCAGACATTTCGTTTATGAGCTTTCAAGACTGCGAAACAAGAATCTCATTGCCTCTGGGAGACGTAATGAAGACGATTCTCCACGGCCCACTGGAAAACTCAATTTAAAGAAAAGTCATTCACTACCCGTGTGACTTTTGTATGTTGAACACAAAGGAGAAATGTAAGTGTCTCACCTGCTCTGTTTCAGACAGTGATTTGTGCATTCAAAGTCTTCTGAAGTGATTTGACACTTAATATTCGGTAATATTATCAGTTTCACACTGTTGGATGAGAACAGTACCGGAACTGGCTAATGATAATTGACCGTTCGCAAAGCCCCGCCCCCTTTAGTTACTGTCCGCTCTCACGCCACACATCATGTTCTCACGCAGTGAAGAGCAAAGAGACACTGACAACGAATGAAACAGTTTTGTCATGTTTTAAAGCAGTTGAATGAATCAATAGCGTCTAGTGTGTGTTTAATGTGTCGATCATCTCTAGTTCATTTATAGCATCAAATAAACATGAATGAACATCAGAAGGAATGTTGTTTCAAGACGTGATTCAAGTTCATCTACTCACTCCCCTGACCGCTTTGACCCACACAATGCTGGATTATGATTGGTCGGATCGCCTGTCAATCAGTGTCAATTGTGAAATTGACTCATTTCTGAGTTTCTACAATTCTTTTTCAGTGTACTTTTACTGAAGTACTTGATTGATTGTACACATGAGAGTGAGAAAACGATGGTCTCATTTGTCTTTCGTTGTTGTGATGAACATCGGTGGCCGTCTCTCCTGAAGAACGCGGCTGAATACGGCTGATGGCTTGGAGTGTAAACTGCCGTATGCGTCTCATTTGCATGCGGGGGTTAACTGGACGCTCTGGGTGCGGATGAGATCAGTCCAGTCCCTCATTAGCATTTAACATTTCATCAGTGCAGAAATGGGCCACCCTCACTTGAGCATGCACATCATGTATGCAGCGGGCAGAGAGCACGTGTCCACGGTCCCTGAGACTCGCTGATGAATTTCACATTGGGCACCATCTGCTGAGAGGCAGCGCTCTAGCAACTGTGACCGAGGAAGAGCAGAATTATAATGAGACACCAGCCTATTTTAACACTCAGCCACAGGAAATGAAACGCAACACTGTCTCTGCCATCACATGTCAGCCGTTGTGTCATGAGTCGACCCAGAGTGCGTTCACATCTCAATTTTTGTTAAAAACTAAACACAGGTTTCTCAATATCACCAGATCAACTTGAGGTAAATTCATTCATTTTTTAAATTAATAACGAATTATGACTTCTATAAATATGCCGAACTTATCCAGATACATACGGTACACTCACCTCAAGCTATGTGCAGTGTAGTAGGGGTGGAATGAAAGTTACTTTTAAAAGCAATGCATTACAATATTGCGTTACTCCCTAAAAAAAAAAAAAATGCGTTACTTTTTATGAAAATGAACGCGTTACGTTACTTTTGCGTTACTTTTTCTCATCTGGGCTGGGCTTACTAGTGTTTTATTTTTTTATAACAACAAAAAAGTTCTATTTCTGGCAAATGTTGAGGCCCTTTCACAGCAAAAGTGAAAGTCTCAGACTGAAGGAGATGCATTTTTACGCTTGACAGTAGAGGGCGCCGCTCAAACAAACCTTTCAGCTGTGCTGCAGTTCTGGATTACAGCGTTAGTTCACCCAAAAATGAAGTTTCAGTCATGAGTTCGTCTCCCTCATGTGGTTCCACACCCGTAAGATCTTCGTTCATCTTCAGAACACAAATGAGGATATTTCTGATGAAATCCGATGGCTCAGTGAGTCTCTATTGACAGCGAGATCATTTACATCTCCAATCCCCAGAAAGTACCGTGAGTTCAGTGGTTCACGCAATGAAGCGATGAGAATACTTATATCTAGTGATGGCGATTTCAAAACACTGCTTCATGAAGCTTCAAAGCTTTCAAATCAGTGGCTCGTGTATCAAAGTCATGCGAACCATTGAAATTTCGAAACGTTTCGAAGCACTTTTGACGTAACGAAGCCTGGTTTCCTGAAATCATGTGTCTTTGGCAGTTTGACACACGCTCCGAACCGCTGATCTGGGAACAAAAGATTCACGAAGCTTCAATAAATGTGAAAAAGTAACTTGCGTTACTTGAAAAAGTAATCCGATTACGTAACTCAAGTTACTTGTAATGCGTTTCCCCAACACTGGCTACGGCAGATGACGCGATGCTGCACACAAGGCTATTGTCCTGCACAACCGCTTATTTTTATCAGTTCTTTTGTCTTTGGCCTGTTATATTTCTTCTGAATCAGATACAGATAAAGCAGCACAGTAAAGAAGATTACATTTAAATGAAAAGCGATTGCGTGTGAATTATTCTCCCTGGCAGCGTCGCTCTACTAATAGTGAAGCTGTAGGTTTTAGTCTTGAACTTTTCATTTTCTCGGCCATGAATACCAGTCGACATCATGCTTTAAGAGTCAGGGCCGAGTGTTTAGTTCACTTCAGAATGAAAATGTCCTGATCATGTCATCCATGATGTTCATGTCTTTCTTTCTTCAGTGGAAAAGAAATTGAGGAACTCATTCCAGGATTGTTCTCCATAATAACTGGGGTTCAACAATGTCAGTTTCAGTGCAGCTTCAAAGATCTACATGATCCAGACGAGGAATAAGAGTCTGATCTAGAGAAACATCACACATTTTCTCATTTTTAACCACAAATGTTCGTCTTGCACTGCTCTGATGCGCCACACATCACGTCATC
>CM074314.1:7130025-7147525 GCA_037194245.1 Opsariichthys bidens | reverse complement strand
CGTCCTTCACTGTCGTCGCTCCTCCTTTATGCTTCCGGAGCTCCTCCGTGGGGATTCGAGACCGGTGCGCCGAGCACCTGACGCTCGTTAACTCTCGCGTCACCGGCCTCGCGCCGTTCCCTCACGGCTCTCGCCCGCCGTGCTCGTCACAGTTGGCAATTAATTGAAAATGTAATTATTGTAGGAATATCTTTACCAGGATTCATGTCAGATGAAGAGCGAGTTATTCGTGACATTCACGTGCTTTTGTGCAAATCTGAGCTTGTGTATCTGAAGGAAAACTGACCACAGAACATTTTCAGTGGCGTTTCTTTTCATCTCGCCTCCACATGATGTTTAATAAAGTTCATAACGAATGGGGTCACCAGGGCAACCGCTGCGTTTCTGCTTATCATTAGGATGATATTCATCAGGCTGTTTATCATGCTATAGAACTCGTATGATTTGAACTGGAAAGCTGTTTGAATCATAGTTTTATGGTCATTTTACTCTCAGGATGTTGTCATAGACACTGGCTTTTGTGTCAAAACATGCAGATTTATTCTGATATCACAAATTTTCATAGTTTTTTTCTGGTCCAGAGCTTCATCAGGTATGATTATGTTTATGACCAATTATGAATTTGGTATGAATTTATTACGAATCACTAATAATTGTCTTTATTCAGAGGACAAACCAGCACAGATGTGATGGAGTGGACCACAGAATTTGTCACGAGTCAAAGAGTTCAATGCATCTGAAAAACTAAGATGTGTTCAACTCTGCGGGACAGTGACCCTGTCGGACCGAGTTTAGACTCCCCTGCTCCGAAGTCCAAGAACCAACTGGTTTGACGTCATTCTGAACAAAAAAAAAACATTTTTCGGAGTTTAAAGCTGCTTGTCAAAGCGAACTTTCTGTAAAACACCTTTGAACTCCGTTGGTCTGTGATGATGTCATCGGTGGGCGTGGCTCTGATCTGAGGTCAGATGCTTTACAGTAGAAACTGAAGTTGTTGCCCTCGTTGAAAGAGACGCTGACGCTTTTTTCGTGCGTAATCCAGTAAAGCTGCTGCTTAAACTAGTGTATAAAGTGCGGTTTATCGATGTGACCTGAACTCAGCGCTGTGATCAGATGCTGTTTGCTCATTTTCGTTGTGTTTTTGCTATTGAGAGGAACGTGACGACTCCTCGTGTGTTTGTGTTTGTGCAGCAGAACCTGCTGGATCCTCCTCGTCAGGTGCTGGAACCACAGGAGCCCACGGAGGCCGAGGAGGAGCGTCCCGAGACGCCGAGTCCCAGCGAGGAGCCGCAGAAGAACGCGGAGGAGCAGGAGGAAGATCACACCAAGATGCCCGAACACCCAGGTAGAGACAGCGACAGCGGCGACAGCGACGAGGACCAGGAGGCCTAGAGAGTCGTTTTGTTTTTTAGGAATGATTGTTAGCTTTTGTAAGAGGAGTTTTTTTTTTTTAATAAAATGGAATTAAAACTGCGTTCTGCATCTCATGCGTTTATTTTCTTCGCTAGATGTCTGCTTGTTGAATCTCACCTTAGACTGTCTTCACTGTCAGTCATGTGCGGTAGTTTTGAATTAGATTTTATTTTTGTATTTGGTACTTCAGTGTAAACTAAACAAAAGTGCTCAGAAATATTTTCTGTTTTCATGTAAGGTTTTAGTCATTTTTTTGTCATTTTAATAGTTTTCTAGATAGATTAAGTTTTAGTTATTTGCAAAGCTTTCCTTAATATTTTTTGTTTCAATTATTTAGTATCAGTATAGTTTAAGTTTGTTAATTTAGTGCTTTAAACAAAAAAGGATGTTTTTCTGTTTTTATTTAAAGTTTTAATATTTTTTGTCATTTTATTTGTGTTTTTTTTTTATTTCTAGATAGTTTTACTGATTTTTAGTTCTTGCCATTTTTTTAATGTCTGTATTTTTTAAGTATTAGTTTGTAGTTTTAAATCTTTTAGTACAGTTTGTAATATCTAATAGCTTAAAAGAAAATGGGACAAATTTCTGTTTTCATTAAAACTTAATCATTTTTTTGTTTTGCCATTTTTATTTTTTTATTTTTAATGTCGTAGTTTAAGTTTTATTTCGTTGTTTAAATATTTTAGTACTTGAATTTAAACTAAAAAAATATATAAATTTTCTTTTCATTCTGTAGTTTTAGCAGTTTTGTTATGATTAGCGATGTTTTTGTCATTTCATTAGGTTTTTTATTTTAGTACTTTTAAATTTTAGTTGTTTTTTTAATATCTAAAGTTTTTAAGTTTGTTAATTTAGTACTTTAAAACCGAAAAAAGGATGTTTTTCTGTTTTCATTTAAAGTTTTAACATTTTTTATGTCATTTTATTATTTGATTTTTTTTATTTCTAGATAAAGTTTTAGTTATTTTAGTCCTTTTCATTTTTTTAGTATCTATGTAGTTTAAGTTTTAGTTTAATTTAGTACTTAAACTAAACTTTTAGTGATTTTTAGGTCTTGCCATTTTTTTAATGTCTGTATTTTTTAAGTATTACTTTGTAGTTTTAAATCTTTTAGTACAGTTTGTAAGAAAATGGGACATATTTCTGTTTTCATTTAAAGTTTTAATATTTTTTTATGTCATTTCATTAGGTTTTTTATGTTATTTTAGTACTTTTAAATTTTAGTTGTTTTTTTAATATCTAAAGTTTTTAAGTTTGTTAATTTAGTACTTTAAACGAAAAAAGGATGTTTTTCTGTTTTCATTTAAAGTTTTAACATTTTTTTATGTCATTTTATTTATTTATTTTTTTTATTTCTAGATAAAGTTTTACTTATTTTAGTCCTTTTCATTTTTTTAGTATCTATGTAGTTTAAGTTTTAGTTTAATTTAGTACTTAAACGAAACTTTCAGACATTTTTTAATGTCTGTATTTTTTAATTATTAGTTTGTAGTTTTAAATCTTTTAGTACAGTTTGTAAGAAAATGGGACATATTTCTGTTTTCATTTAAAGTTTTAATATTTTTTTATGTCATTTCATTAGGTTTTTTATGTTATTTTAGTACTTTTAAATTTTAGGGTTTTTTTTTATATCTATAGTTCTTAAGTTTGTTAATTTAGTACTTTAAACGAAAAAATAAGACACTTTCTGTTTTCATTTTCACATTTATAGTTTTAGTTTAGTACTTTTTATATTTCATTTCAAGCAAAGAAAATGTGTGTGTGTGTGTGTTTTATGGTTCTGCTTAACAACATCCGTGTCGTGTGAAGGCTGATCTTCAGCACTCAGAGCGTGGATCACATGAGTGTGTGTGTTGTGTAACTCGTGAGAGGCGTCAGTGTCTTCCTGCTGGAGCTCGAGCGTCTTCATCGGGGTCTCTGGCGACAGGAACTGGTTTGGATGTCGAGGAAACATTAACAGACCTTTAGAGGACGATTGTTTACGCATCTCAAGAGACACTCCCAGTAAGTTCTTTCATTTTAAACACTATCAGTTTTTGGTCAGTCCACAGCAGGATGAGCCAAGTCCAGCTTTTACAGCAGATTTGAAGTGTTGTCCATGTCATGTGTTCATCAGCGAGCAGAACGATTACAGTAAACGGCCGAATCAGATCTGCTCATTTAAAACACAAGCATGAGATTGTGCCGCTGTAAAGCAGAACTTGACAGAAAGTTCTTTCACCACAGCAGATCACATGCTTTGAATTGCCAAAAACTTCTCTTTTAAAACTATTAATGTTGAGTTCACATCATTTTAGAGTGTAAAAGTCCAATCAAAACTTGATGAAATTTGCTGTGAACTTTTTCTTTACTGGCATCTGTGGTTCCATCGCACAAAGCATTCTTTACAGGAGGAGACGGGTTCGTTAAGTGTGGATTATTAAACTGTTCTTCACACTGACAGAAAGACGCTTTTAGATGTTTTATTGTGCCACTGCGGTGAAAACATGTTTTGGATCGTTTCCATGTCCTTTAATGATCTCGGTGCATCATAACTATCAGTTTAAGTTCAAGATGAGGGGGTCGGGGTAAGATGTGCCACTCATTAATGTGAAGCGAAATCACATGACGGCTGTATTTCAGCACGTTAGCTGTAATCGAGTCTCAAAGTTTGCTGCACGTTCATCACGCTTTTAATAATCAGATGAAGTGGAGAATATCTTGATGTTCTGCAACATTTAAATCTTTCAAAACGTTCATTTTTCTAAACATTTCTGTTCAAACTAAGGAAGCGTGATCAGTGTAGTTTAGCTAACGTGAATTAACTCTGCTCAATTAAACTTGTATCATTACGTAAAGCAGCTAACTACAAATTAATAATGTAATTAAAAATAAAACTTTTTGTTCAAAATTAACAATTAAAATGAGTCGATACATCAGTCCTTCTAAAGCATGTTTTTGTCTATTATAAGTGTCTAGTTTAGACGTGATGCGACGGTTCTTGCAGGAAATTGTGTAAATGCGTGATATCCGGCTCGGCTCGGCTGCCCTGACGCGTGTCTGCTGCCGGAGCGGGACGAGAAACACGGACATGGAGCTGCTAAATCTCCAGAGAATCGCCCGATTAAACCAACGCGGTGGAGAACGAACTCGTAATAAAACCAGAATCAACATTAGCGTGGCTTTAGGAGATGCTGAGATGAAGTGTTGAGGAACAGATGAATTGCCATGTGATGATCTCTCTTTGTGAGGATCATTTCATCATGGTTGTAGCTGTGCTGGACTTTATTTTCAAGTTAGTATCGTGTGTATTAATGCAGTTACATATTGTAGCTTTAACATCGTTGCGTTCCTCCGTTTTCCACAAGCTCGTCATCAAGGCTTCAGGAACTGTTCCTCAGATTTTGAGGCTGATGGCGTTCCTGATCTCTCTGAAACGCTGGAAGCTGCATCCAGACGTGTTCAGAGACGGGAAAGGCTTTCAGACGGATCTGATCTCACCGCGTTATAGTGAACTACAACTATAAATAAACATTTATATTTTAAAACTTCTTGTTTTCTTAATGTACTTGACATACTAAAATCAGCAACTGAAATAAAAAAGAATAAAAACTAGAAATACACAAAAACATATGGAAGCCCGTTCCCGCCACTGTTGAGAAAAAACAATTCCGTAAGTCATAATAATGAGAAACTTTCTCATAATAACGACTTAACATCTCATAATAATGACTTAACATCTCATAATAATGACTTAGCATCTCATAATAATGACTTAGCATCTCATAATAATGACTTAACATCTCATAATAATGACTTAACATCTCATAATAATGACTTAACATCTCATAATAATGACTTAGTATCTCATAATAACGACTTAACATCTCATAATAATGACTTAGTATCTCATAATAATGACTTAACATCTCATAATAATGACTTAACATCTCATAATAATGACTTAGTATCTCATAATAACGACTTAACATCTCATAATAATGACTTAGTATCTCATAATAATGACTTAACATCTCATAATAATGACTTAGTATCTCATAATAATGACTTAACATCTCATAATAATGACTTAGTATCTCATAATAATGACTTAACATCTCATAATAATGACTTAACATCTCATAATAATGACTTAACATCTCATAATAATGACTTAGTATCTCATAATAACGACTTAACATCTCATAATAATGACTTAGTATCTCATAATAATGACTTAACATCTCATAATAATGACTTAGTATCTCATAATAATGACTTAACATCTCATAATAATGACTTAACATCTCATAATAATGACTTAACATCTCATAATAATGACTTAACATCTCATAATAATGACTTAGTATCTCATAATAATGACTTAACAGCTCATAATAATGACTTAGTATCTCATAATAATGACTTAACAGCTCATAATAATGACTTAGTATCTCATAATAATGACTTTACATCTCATAATAATGACTTAGTATCTCATAATAATGACTTAGTATCTCATAATAATGACTTAACATCTCATAATAATGACTTAACATCTCATAATAATGACTTAGTATCTCATAATAATGACTTAACATCTCATAATAATGACTTAACATCTCATAATAATGACTTAACATCTCATAATAATGACTTAACATCTCATAATAATGACTTAGTATCTCATAATAATGACTTAACATCTCATAATAATGACTTAACATCTCATAATAATGACTTAACATCTCATAATAATGACTTAACATCTCATAATAATGACTTAGTATCTCATAATAACGACTTAACATCTCATAATAATGACTTAGTATCTCATAATAATGACTTAACATCTCATAATAATGACTTAACATCTCATAATAATGACTTAGTATCTCATAATAACGACTTAACATCTCATAATAATGACTTAGTATCTCATAATAATGACTTAACATCTCATAATAATGACTTAGTATCTCATAATAATGACTTAACATCTCATAATAATGACTTAGTATCTCATAATAATGACTTAACATCTCATAATAATGACTTAACATCTCATAATAATGACTTAACATCTCATAATAATGACTTAGTATCTCATAATAACGACTTAACATCTCATAATAATGACTTAGTATCTCATAATAATGACTTAACATCTCATAATAATGACTTAGTATCTCATAATAATGACTTAACATCTCATAATAATGACTTAACATCTCATAATAATGACTTAACATCTCATAATAATGACTTAACATCTCATAATAATGACTTAGTATCTCATAATAATGACTTAACAGCTCATAATAATGACTTAGTATCTCATAATAATGACTTAACAGCTCATAATAATGACTTAGTATCTCATAATAATGACTTTACATCTCATAATAATGACTTAGTATCTCATAATAATGACTTAGTATCTCATAATAATGACTTAACATCTCATAATAATGACTTAACATCTCATAATAATGACTTAGTATCTCATAATAATGACTTAACATCTCATAATAATGACTTAACATCTCATAATAATGACTTAACATCTCATAATAATGACTTAACATCTCATAATAATGACTTAGTATCTCATAATAATGACTTAACATCTCATAATAATGACTTAACATCTCATAATAATGACTTAACATCTCATAATAATGACTTAACATCTCATAATAATGACTTAGTATCTCATAATAATGACTTAACATCTCATAATAATGACTTAGTATCTCATAATAATGACTTAACATCCCATAATAATGACTTAACATCTCATAATAATGACTTAACATCTCATAATAATGACTTAGTATCTCATAATAATGACTTAACATCTCATAATAAATGACTTAACATCTCATAATAATGACTTAACATCTCATAATAATGACTTAACATCTCATAATAATGACTTAGTATCTCATAATAATGACTTAACATCTCATAATAATGACTTAGTATCTCATAATAATGACTTAACATCCCATAATAATGACTTAACATCTCATAATAATGACTTAACATCTCATAATAATGACTTAACATCTCATAATAATGACTTAGTATCTCATAATAATGACTTAACATCTCATAATAATGACTTAACATCTCATAATAATGACTTAACATCTCATAATAATGACTTAACATCTCATAATAATGACTTAGTATCTCATAATAATGACTTAACATCTCATAATAATGACTTAGTATCTCATAATAATGACTTAACATCCCATAATAATGACTTAACATCTCATAATAATGACTTAACATCTCATAATAATGACTTAGTATCTCATAATAATGACTTAACATCTCATAATAGTGACTTAGTATCTCATAATAGTGACTTAGCATCTCATAATAATGACTTCACATCTCATAATAATGACTTAGTATCTCATAATAATGACTTAGTATCTCATAATAATGACTTAGTATCTCATAATAATGACTTAATATCTCATAATAATGACTTAGTATCTCATAATAATGACTTCACATCTCATAATAATGACTTCACATCTCATAATAATGACTTCACATCTCATAATAATGACTTAACATCTCATAATAATGACTTAGTATCTCATAATAATGACTTAGTATCTCATAATAATGACTTAATATCTCATAATAATGACTTAGTATCTCATAATAATGACTTCACATCTCATAATAATGACTTCACATCTCATAATAATGACTTCACATCTCATAATAATGACTTCACATCTCATAATAATGACTTAGTATCTCATAATAATGACTTAGTATCTCATAATAATGACTTAATATCTCATAATAATGACTTAGTATCTCATAATAATGACTTAGTATCTCATAATAATGACTTAGCATCTCATAATAATGACTTAACATCTCATAATAATGACTTAGTATCTCATAATATATATATATATATATATATATATATATATTTTTTTTTTTTTTTTCTCTCAACAGTGGCGGGAACGGGCTTCCTTAAAAACATGCCAAAATTAAAACCCAAACTACTTTTAAAAAATGAATTCAAACTATTAATAAAAAGTCGAATAGTGTTGCTCTGAATCCTCTGCTCAGTTTCAGTCGGTTTCAAGTCTCTCTCTCTCTCTCCTGCAGCTGAGGATGTCGTGTGGCTCGTGTTTCTGGGCCGTCGTGTGGCTGCTGGTGCTGCTGGTTCTGGGCTGGCCCTTGAGCATCATGCTGGGTGGGCTCTACGGCCTCATCGCCCCGCTCACCGTCTGCGTCGGCCTGGACCGGCTGGCCGACCTGCTGATGGAGGGGGCCAACCTGGGCCGGAAGTGTGCTCAGAACATGAGGCACGGCAAACCGCTGTGTTGAGACCGCCGACGGGTCCAGAAGATTCTTCAGCTTCACGTCTTTTCATTTAAGCTGCTTCAGTCCACGTCGTTTCCTGTGTGAATATAACCTGACGCTCCTGCTTCCTCTCTGTACCTGCTGCTCTCACGCTGTTTGAATATGAAAAATTAAAAGAATCTGAGTTCAGAATCATGAGTCAGTGTACTGCAATTACCTTTGTTTTTCCATGGTGGAAACAAGCTTCCATATCAAACTGATTTTCCTCCATGTACTGACAATCGAAACGCCATGAAACTGGAGTTTTTTGTTTTTAGGGGGCTTTAATATCATTTACTAGTGCTCACATAATTGACCCTTCGTAAAGCCCCGCCCCCTTTAGTTACTGTTGCTATGTCCGCTCTCACGCCACACATCATGTTCTCACGCAGTGAAGAGCAAAGAGGACACTGACAACGTATGAAACAGTTTTGTAATGTTTTCCTCAGATTATATAATATCAGGCTCTACGTGGCTGTTTATGGAAAAATAGCCCAATGTTTTTTTTACGTTCATCATAAGACATGATTGATATAATCATTAGTAAGTGTAGTAAGTTAAGTCATTGCTCTGGTGAGTTCATCCTCACCTCATCACACACCCATCACTGGATCATCTGGACAAACGAAACCAGAATGGTCCAAGTATGGATCCCTGTGGAACACCTGCAGTAGAAACAGAGTTGTGTTCTTCCTCTTAAACACGTCTCCCTCCATTCAAGGGCATCGGTTGAAAAATAAAGGAACATCATTTATCAAAGCCTTAGTTCACCCAAAAATATCAATCCTGTCGTGAATTGCTCCTGTGGTTCCACTCCTTCGTTCGTCTTCAGAAGACATGAAGATGTTTCTGATGAGGTTTCTGACTTTATTCATCAATCTCTTCTGTGTCGTTCTCAGACGGTGTTCACGTCCAGCTCTTCCAGGTTCTCCGTCAGAACGACTCATGATCGGCTCCTGCGTCAGCGTCACGCGCTGGTCACATGATCCGCGTCGGCCAACACTGAGCCGTAAACACAGAGGCTTCACTGTGCGTCACCTGCGTAAGATCACGACACAGTGATTTTAGTTGTTTGTGCACAGAAAGTGTTCTGCTCTCTCGATCCACTGCATCACGTGACTGTTTTCACCATGTCTTCACTTCCTTTCTGGAGCTTGAAAGTGTTGATTATATTGATCTATGGAGTCATAAACCTCATCAGAAACATCTTCATGTGTGTCTGAAGATGAACGGAGGTGTGGAACCACATGAGGAATTCTTGACAGGATGAACGAATCCTTTAAGAAGTACGGCATGGTTTACCATATTGAAAACCTTTCTTAAATCAAGACGAATGTCCTCTACCACACCACCCCTGTCCCATGTTTATGAAAACGTTTTTAAAGACCAGACAACTTCCATGAACATTACTGGAAGAACATTTATTCATAACTCGAGAGAACCTGCGCAGAACTTACAGTAGATGAGTGTCCGACTCAAACTGGTTCTTTTGACCGTTTGACCAAACTGAAAGATTTTACACCCGTCGATGATATTAAAACACAGTAAAGTCGTGGGGAGGAATGATCAGACCCATCCGAGAATCTCTAATGCCATTCCTGTGGAGACGTGAAAATTGTATTTATTTATTTTTGGATTATACTGTTCAACTCAATGAGTGTCAACACAGTCTGATAGAAAAATAATGTGTCATGTCAAACATTTGAAGGGTGCGTGACGTAAGAATTCACTTAATTCACGAAATCGATGAGGAATAATCCCACATAGACTGCCGTTCTGAGGGAAGAGTTTTGAAAAAGTGACCTAGTTATTGAGAAATTGGTAAAAACCAATGGAAAGGATTAACTCTAGTGACCTACGACTGGCATGACGAACGGCTTCGCTCTAGAAACGCAGTGTGTTCTCATTAACAAAACATACAAGAGATGATAGATAAACCCAGCAACCAGCTGAGCAAACATCAGTTAAATCATGTGAATTATCATTGACGTAATCCTTATTCTCTGTTGATCAGTGAAAAACTGAAAGGAGTCGTTAGAGTGACGCAGCGAACACGGTCGAGAGCTTGGATGATTATATCGCACTTTAACCTTTTCTCACATCCATCTCTTAGTCAGCGTATCCTCCCGGCGGTGACGTACGACAGGCCGCTCGCTGCACAACCGCATCAAATAAATAAATCACGTTAAACCGTTTAACCGTGTTTGAAGGCTGAACCGCAGCTGTTGCGACCCCAGCCTGCGCCATCTAGAGTCTCATGTCAGAACTCGGTGTCTCGTCTATCTAAAAAATGATGGTTTAAATGTAGGCCTGATTATTTCTAATCCAGGGTTAACGCTTGCTGCAACACAATTATAACTTTGATTTCATCCAGATTTAAACCCAGCCTGACGTTCACATGATTCATTTATAGTAATTAATAAACTGACGTTCCGCTTCGGCAGGGTTATTATCGTTAACTAAAGCTGAAAACGTGTTACTTGAAATAAAATGATTTGTTTCTGGGAAAATATAAATGTAAAGAGTATAAATAAATGTAGTTATTTATAAATCGAGAGACATTTTACTTTTAGTTTGTTCTCATTTGTTTTGTCTTTTCCAGTGAAGTGTTGAGTGAGAGAGCGATCGCTCCAGTGATCAATATTAAAGGGGAAATGTTGCCGTTGTTAAAGCGAGTGGCAGGTGTTGAAGAATCAGAGCTGTGTTTCATCCGAAGCTGCAGGATGTGAGAGGAATCCGAGTTCACACGAGATTCTGCTGAGTTTGACTGAAGCCGTAACTGGAGACGAGGTGTCGTGTTCGAGGGACTTCCGTCCTGCAGAGAAACACGAGCTCCAGCAGAACATTCAGTGCTGCCCTCTGGAGGACCAAACCTGACTGTCATCCATCCACCATCAAATCTGTCTATCCAGTTATCTATCCATCTGTCTGTCTATCTATCTGTCTATCCTTCTATCTATCTATCTATCTATCTATCTGTCTATCTATCTATCTATCTGTCTATCTATCTATCTATCTATCTATCTATCTATCTATCTATCCTTCTATCTGTCTATCTATCTATCTATCTATCTATCTATCTATCTATCTATCTATCTATCTATCTATCCTTCTATCTATCTATCTATCTATCTATCTATCTATCTATCTATCTATCTATCTATCTATCTATCTATCTATCTATCTATCTATCTATCTATCTATCTATCTATCCAGTTATCTATCTATCGGTCTCTTTATAAACAATTGATAAAAACTAGCTTGTTTTTTAAAGATTGTTAATAATGTGATGATTACACTTACACTGCCTGTGCACAGCCTCTCTCTCTCACTATCTTTCTTCCCCTCTCTCTCTCTCTCTCTCCCTCAGTATCTTTCTTCCTCTCTCTCTCTCTTTCCCTCAGTATCTTTCTTCCCCTCTCTCTCTCTCTCTCTCTCTCTCTCAGTATCTCTCTCTCTCTCTCTCTCTCTCTCAGTATCTCTCTCTCTCAGTATCTCTCTCTCTCTGTCTGTTTCCCTCCCAGCAGTCCTGAGGGGAACCTTCACCAGCCAAAATTGCCTGGTTTTAATTTCAAGTTGGTGCTGGCAGCACGGGCTGTACAGACAGGGCCGCCTCTCAGCATGTGGTGGAGGAGCACATTTGACAGCCGCTGTGGTTGGACTCGGGCTGTAAATATTTCATTTGTGCGCGAGATCAAGAATGGAAAAAGGCCTGAATGCCTCACTGTGCTTCTGCCATATGTGAGGAAATCTGAGCGTGTGCTGAAGCCCAAACTGCTGTTCTCATTTAACCCTCACACAAACACAACAACCCTGTGTGTGTGTTGGTGTATATTTTACTAACTTCATTGATATATGAGCAAAGCTAATCTGTAAATGTACAGTCCAGTAAATAATGTCAAGCTCTGAAAAACACCAAATTGAGGGAAAATGACGTTATTCTCGTCAGAAGCATTTTGACAGTTTGTCACAATTTTTTGTGCAAAGTCAGATGATTCATTGAATATTGGTGAAGTGAGCTGTTCTCTGTCCTGATGTCCGAGTGGCTCTGCTACTGAAGCCGCCGTTTTTATTTGATGAGAGCGAACGTGACCTCGAGTCTGAGCCGCATCTCGGCCGTGGCATTCGTTTACCTCACGGCATGTTTTCTGCCATCAGTGTTCCATTACAAATAACGGCGTTTCATTGAGTTTTAACATAATGTAACAATTGCAGAATTATTGTCATTTAATGTAATTCCGTAAGAAGCCATTTACAATTAATCAATTAATCAAGTTATAATTTTATATTTGTCAGCTTCCTCAGTTTATCAACTATAAGGGATATGTTGCTAGTTTGATTGACAGAAAAGTGACCGCGCTTCAACTACTGATTCAACCAATGGTGTGAGTTGGGGGGCGGGGCTATTCGTTTGTGGAAACCTGTTTGAAAACAGTCATTAATGTTGCCATGCTGTTTGCTGTAATCTTTCCTAATCATTTAATGAATGAATTGCATTTTAATGAAAGGTCATTATTCATCTCGAAAGTCAGATAAAACCCTCTTCAGAAGATGCTATCGCCAAGAGTACAATATAAAATTAATATTTAAATGTCTTGGATTAACCAAAGGACCTTTAATTAACCCCAGTTGATCAATTCAGCAGATCCTGCCTTCTAAAAGCATCACAGCAAAGCATTCATTTAAAGATCTCAAGCACACTTTCCAGCTTTTATTTATTTATTTGCTTACACTTTATTTTAAGGTGTCTTTGTTACACTGTAAATACTAAGTAATATTCAGGGTTGGGGAGTAACGAATTCACTTAGTGACGTACTTAAAATAGAAAATGTGAGTGACTGTGTTTGATTTGAAATGGGTGGTAATCAGATTCCAGTTCCATCTGAAAAGTGTTTTAGATTACCAAAGTGATTACTTTGAGTTTTAATGTCATTTAAACAGCGATTGGTGATTCTCTGACTCTGACCGTCTGAAAAAGACCAGTTCAGGTTTAAACTCACAATTGCAAGTAATAAAGACAGAATTGGGAGATATAAACTTGCAATACTGACTTTTTTCTTGCAATTGTGAATTTAGTGTGTGAGTTTATATCTCATAATTCTGACTTTTCTCAAAATTGTGAGTTTATATCTCATAATTCTGACTTTATAACTCACAATTGCAACTTTATATCACGCAATTCTGAGGGAAAAAGTCATAATTGTGTTTGTTTCACACTTATTAGTATTCCAAAGTATTCTAAAGTATTTAGATGAAGTGACTAAACTTGAGTAATGTAACGAAATACGTTACAAATGACTTTTTAAAGCATGTATTTAGTAATCTGTTGTCTTTCAGAATAGTCCATTTGCGAGGAAGATGCTTCGGCGGAACTGCGCATGTGTGCGCGCGTTCGATGGGCGGGGCCAAAGGTGTCTTTACTTAAACAGAGAATCAGCTGATGCTCTCACCTCACTGTATGCGAGCACGAGCGCGGCTGTTCACTGCTGCTTCACGCGAACAGGGCGGAGCTGAAGGTCCTCAATGCACTCAAGGACATTTGCTCTCCGGCAGCTGTGTCGTCTTTCAAAACGCGCAGCAACAAGTAAATGAGACTTCAGTCCCCCAATAAACAGGAGGAGGTCAGAGTTCAGCATCATCACACACATGCAGTCCGCAGCGCGAGATAAAGCCCCACATGACGCAGCAGGGCTCTCCACGGCACTGATGCCATATTAAAGCCCGCCGCCCTCCACCCACACCATCAATCTGATGTGGAGATCGAAGATAGGAGGGCTCACATGACTCCACTCCAGACTGGAAGGCGAGGAGAAGTGTGGCATCTTCCAGCATCAGCACTGCCACAGCTGGCGCAGCTCATCCATGCGCTCTCCCGATAGCGGCGGACAGTAGGAGGAAATATTCGCGTTTTTCCCTGGATTTGGACCCTCGGATGAGCAGCGATGGGGGAATGGACCATACTCGAGAGGCTCTTGGAGGCTGCTGTCCAGCAGCACTCCACTATGATCGGAAGGTAAGAGCTCGAGCGTTTGTACATGCTGTGAAAATGATAAGACAAACATATTTGCGTCGAATGGAGAGTAGAGCGCGCCAGCCGCGTTTCAGCACCGGACAGCTCCTTCAGCCGCGGCGGCGCTGAAGCGGCTTTTCAATCGCTCCTATGATGTGTTTTTGCGACGTTTAGAGCCACGTTTGTACAAAAAGCGATGCTTATTGCCAGCTGTGCACAAACAAAGCGCTCATCTCGCATGTAAAGCATCGCGCTATTCCGCGACAGCGCTCGTGAACGCGCGTCGAGCTTCACAGATGGATTAGTGCGTAATAGATGGATTTGTGTAAAGACACATTATGAGGCTTTCTGGCTGAAACTCTTCGGTTGGGAGAAAAAGCACATTGTTAGAGCGACACCTGCATGAATTAAGCTCGACACATTGATGTTTCTGTGTGCTTGTTCTTCAGGATCCTGCTGACTGTGGTGGTCATCTTCCGGATCCTGATCGTAGCGATCGTGGGAGAGACGGTGTACGACGACGAGCAGACCATGTTCGTCTGCAACGCCTTACAGCCGGGCTGCAACCAGGCGTGTTACGACAAAGCCTTCCCCATATCGCACATCAGATATTGGGTGTTTCAGATCATCATGGTGTGCACGCCGAGTCTCTGCTTCATCACGTACTCGGTCCATCAGTCGGCCAAGCAAAAGGAGCGGCGCTACTCCACCGCCACCGTCTTCCTCACGCTGGATAACAAGGAGCAGGATTCCCTGAAGCGAGAGGAGGCCAAGAACCAGAAGATCAAGAACACCATCGTGAACGGAGTACTTCAGAACTCGGAGAACTCCACCAAAGAAGCCGAGCCCGACTGCATGGAGGAGAAGGAGCTGACGAGCTCGGGCAAGAAACCGGGCAAGTCCAAAATGCGACGGCAGGAGGGCATTTCCAGGTTCTACATCATTCAGGTGGTGTTCAGAAACGCTCTGGAGATCGGCTTCCTGGTGGGCCAGTATTTCTTGTACGGATTCAACGTGCCCGCCGTGTACGAGTGCGACCGCTACCCGTGCATCAAGGAGGTGGAGTGTTACGTGTCCAGGCCCACGGAGAAAACCGTGTTCCTCGTCTTCATGTTCGCGGTCAGCGGCTTTTGCGTGGTCCTCAACCTGGCCGAGCTCAATCACTTGGGCTGGAGGAAGATCAAAGCGGCCGTGAGGGGCGTGAGGGCCCGCAGGAAGTCCATCTACGAGATCCGGAACAAGGATTTGCCCCGGATGAGTATGCCCAATTTCGGCCGCACTCAGTCCAGTGACTCCGCCTACGTGTAAGCGCGCGGAATGAGCGACCGAAGGCTGCGCGCCGCCGAGATCGAGAGCGTGGACGAGTGCCGTCGCCGCGTAAGGTTCATGAATTGCAAGAGCACGGGGTAGGACTTTTTTGTTACTGTTTTAAAGACTTCCTTGACGACTGTGGACGACAGACACGTTTGTAAAGCGGTTCACTACTGTATAATGCAACTTTTTAGCAGCGTTTGTACTCTGAGACGTACGCGAAGAGCGAACGCCGACACCTGAGCGCGTGAGCCGCGGCGACACTTTACATGACACTGTCCGCGTTTGCGCAGAATGCATGCCATACGATTCGCGACGACGAACCACGAGCGGCTCGGTGCGACGTGAACACTGGCATGTGAAGTGTGACCGGAGGAGCCGCTCTGCTGTACTTGAAGGGAGTAAATACGTCTTGCACTAAAAAGTTTGTGTGACGCGAGAGTCTCGACACACCGTTCATCGCTTCTGCTCTGATTTCTTTCTTTTCGGTTGCCTGTACTGCACCGTTGACCTTAACGTAGACTATGTGATTAACTCCATTGCAGATTTTCTGTTGTGTCCGTGTGAGTAGTGAGTGTGTGTGTGAGAGAGAGAGAGAGAGAGAGAGAGAGAGCAGGGGTGGGTGAATCTGCTGCAAACGCTTAAAGTCTGTGATCTCCTTAATTTCAACACCAAAGCGCCCTCTGCTTTCATTGGTGACTTGTTTTTTCGCGCTTAAGTGTAATCAAGTGCCATACTTGTATATAAATATATGCATATATACATATAGAGTCTATTCTGAAGAATATAACCATATCCATGAAGCAGATTTATTGCTTGAATTATGCGTACTGCGTCCAGACTTGCTTTAGCTGTATTCGTTGTAAATGAACTGAAAATGCCATTCTTCCTTCTCTCTCCTCTGGGGAAAAATAACGGCCCATCTTTTCCTTGCACGGGACGGCCGTCTTCTCCTGCTAACGAACGACTCGTCCTCGGCGGCGCTGTTGTTTTCTGCTCCGCGGCTGGTTTTTCACCGAACGCTTCCAGCGATATCTGTGAGCCCGACAGAGTGTTTTTAGCCTGCCGACGACAGTGCGAGGCCTAAAATCCGGTGCGTTATTTGAGATGTCATCTGTTTCCATTTGAATGATTCTTTATGATTATGCCACCGTATATCTATGAGGAGACGCTCTCTGCGTTTCCCAGCTCGAAGGGAGAGAAAGCATTGCATGTTTAAGAACTTCTATTCAAGAGAATCTGGACGGTTTCGGCCGGGGGACGGAATCTATGCGGCTTGACAACGAACACCAGGGAATGTTGCACGGCTCCAAGGTCGCCGAGGACAAAGAACGGTTCGGATCGTCCCGAGGGGCATGGCTCGGCTCTTCCCTTTTCTCTCCTCGCGCACGCAACTTT
>CM074314.1:6965025-7125025 GCA_037194245.1 Opsariichthys bidens | reverse complement strand
CTCTTATGATTGTAGTTCACAAACAGTGATAAAAAAAGCAAACACTTTCGATCAAATATGATATTTTGGGGGATTATTTTATGCCTCCAAAATCTCATTATTACTTTACAGTTGGTTACCGAAAGGCTAAATATGCAGCCTAATGTCTACTTCTAATTTATCCAACCGTTAAACTAATCGAGAGCAAATTTAAAAAGATGAGAATGTTACATGATAAAAAAAGGTTGTATTTTTTGACCGGTTTTAAAGTTTTATTACATTTCCGTTCCTGGAATCCACCCCTCTGATGGGATCAGTATAATCCAGATTTTTTTGGATCAAAGGTATCCAATCTCACTAAAAAGTTTTGAACTACGCAAACCAAGATTGGATTTTGCGATGTAATCTTATTTCAGAATCCTTTTCCCCTTGAACAACCCATTTTCGAGATTTGATCCAATCTGATAGCGGAAATCCCATCAGATTACTTTTGAACATTTGGCCCCTACTTCTCGAATCTGATTGGCTGAGAGCCTATTCCACCCGTGCGATATTCTACTAATTTCACACGGTTTCACAGTTTGTTTCACTTGGATCATTTTCTCTCACAGCGGTGGAAGAACAAACCCACTATAATTTTACAAAGAGGCTGTTATTGCGTTTTTTTTAAGGCGAGAATGTAGTTGTTTAGCGGATCTTCAGTGCTCGTGTACCCGCCGAGAACAGCTTTATCTCAACAAGCTTTTGAAATGGAGAAAAATCGATTTGGCTATTAGTTTATTATATAAACTAGACTTCTGCATTTATTTACTATTGTACAAACGTCTTAATAAATCATATTTTATTATGTATAAATAAGGTGTCACATTTGGTCACATAAGTCGACAGTCTGATTTCGGCTGCAGTGAAAGTTACATTATTACCCGTTGTATGGCAACATATGAGTGAATCAGCAGCAAAAACTTTCATATTGAACAAGGTTGTAAACAAGGACATTATTTGTACTTTAAAGATGCAATGGACAAATGCAATCCCCTTAACAATGAACAGGATACTAAGACAAAGATATCGCTTTCATCCGCAGACATTGCTAATTTATCATTATGAATTTAAGATTGACCTGAAGAATAAATGCTGATCTCTCTCCCTCTCTCTCATAATACAATAACCTTCGACTCATTCCTTGTTAGTTTGCGGTGGATTAGAATTAATAACGGAGGCTGATAAACCTGGTAAAAAAAAATGTCCACCTACATATGTAATGGACATTGATTATGCTTGTCTTCGGCAGCTCGTTTGAAGGCATCTTGAGTAAAATGCATCAAACACCTGAACCGGAAGCGATGCGACCCGTTTCACAGAATAAGACATTTTGTTGCGCATAACCCACGTTGCATCCAACGAGGCTCTTTTCAACCTCCAAAAAAACATTCTTGATTGTTTTTGAGATTATCATCTATTCTATTCTGTACATCAAAATGTCTGCCTTAAAAGGACCAAAGACGAGCTCATTCCAGTTGGAGGAGACGTTCGTAAGCATTCATACGTACGCCACTCATCTTTAATTGAGTCTGGTCCTCGTTTCAGAATGACCTAAAGGAGCCCGTATGTTTCCTCACGAATTCGTCTTGACCTCTGTCACTGCTGCACAAAGGTTGCGGTGTTTTGATGGAATCTGCACTGAGCTCTGAGTGTCTCCACTGGCTGCAAGCTGGTCTCTCTCAGCGAGCGCTGCGGTCACATGACCGCGAGGAACAGCTGCAGCGGGAGCGGGGATGTCCTCTGCAGCGCTGCGGGGGTGTGAGAGGAGACGGTAGGTGTGATCAGAAAATGTGCTGCTGCTAAAACACATTCAGCATTCGCCTTTTATTAAGGTTCGAACTGAAAATGCATGATGTACGATGTTTTCTAGCTTCAATGCAATGCTGGCTGACAAAACACGAGTGGCCACACCGTCTTTATTGTGTTGATGTTGTAAAGCGGTTGTGGTGTACACGGTCGGTTTTGAGAGCTCTAAAGCATTTATTAATCTCGGTTCATGTTCATTTGCTTCGATCAAAAGCTGTATCTGTTAATGGACGTGAGATAATTCAAGACGGTTGGGATGAATTGTTGCACTAATTGGCGTCCGGTTTGGCACGGCAGTTTATATCCCTCCTTGGGTATTGGATTGTGTTTTATGGTGTGATTCATTTCCCATCAGGCCTTCCTCCTCCCCGGCACTTCAGGCTAGAATTTATGCCGGCCGCATCGCGGGGCGGAGCGATCGATCACCTGCAGCCACACTCAGCTCTACGCAAACACCACGGTAAACCTCTGAACGCCTTTGACAGACTCCCTTCTTTTTACACATGCATTCTTTTATCCAAATGATTATTTCCGGCATATCCCTCGAGGACGCTGCACACATCTGTGCCTCAACCGCCATGAATATTTCAGAGAAAATGATCGCTTGCTTTTGTCATTTTGTCATTGCGTCCCTTTGTAAAATCTTGATGCAAATGTTCCAAATACCTTATTTCGAAATGGAATACATGAATATGAATAAAAGATTCAGAGTATTTTTATATGGCCGCTCTGTAGAATCAGGGAAACTTTGATCCAACATAACACGCACTTTTACATTATTAAACCAACAAACCTGAGTTTTACGACATTGGTAGACATGTGCGCAAGCATGAAACAGACCGTGAAATCACGGGTGAAACATTTATGACTGTAAATAAACATTAGAAACAGAGAAGGGAAAAACACAGAAAAGCTCAGTCTCGCGTAATAAAGTAATTTCAAATAAATATTTCATGTTTGTTTGGTTAGTAATCATGTAATCAGCAGGATAAAGAGTCAATCTGGTTTATTCTGTAATAATGATGGTACTTCACTTCATTTTCTACATTAAAATGACATGAAGGGTGAAAATTGGTGAGTAGTTAAGTAATATTTGACAAGAAAATGTGCTGTAAACACCTTTTGTGTTCACCAGCCTTTTAAAAATGATGCTATATTATCACTAAATGTTGGATTCAGTGCTTTTGTCAGCTTGTTTTCGTTCAATTAGGACAGCTTTTGTATTTATGTTTGGAACTTATCGATCGTAGGCCTCATTGATACAAACAGCTAGTTTAAAAAATAAAAAAATTCGTGGTTAAACATTAAAACACACTCGGGTAATGTACTGAATATTCTTTTATATTTGATTCAATATTGCCAAAATGACCACAAATAACGTGTTTTTGTTTTGTTTTTTTGGTCAACAAGTTTAGATCGTTGAGGCTTATGACCAATCAGATGCAAAAAAAAAACAAAAAACAAAACCTGTGCTAATTGAAAGAAAACAAGTTGACAAAAAGATTGAATTGAGTATTCGGTGATAACATCAAGTAATGAGAGATTTATAAGCAATTTTTAGTAGGCAGGTCATTTTTGTAGTGTAAAAAAATAATAATAATTAGGGAAGTAGTTCTACCCTGTCTGAATACAGTCAGAACGTTTTAGTCCAATGGAATAACTTTAACTAGCATTTGTGGGAACAAGAAAATCCCCTCCGGGTCAAAATGCATAGAACCAGGGAAATGCATAAATCCACTACAATAATGTAATGTCATAAAGTAACAGACATCTCTGACCAGTGGCATGCCTCAGGGCTCAGTTTTGGGTCCTCTTCTGTTTATTATTTGTCTATTGCCTTTAGGGCAAATCTTTCACAAATTTGGGATAAATCGTCATTGTTATGCTGATGACACCCAGCTCTGTCTTCAAACTTTAATTCAAAATGCTCTCTTTTTCTTTGCTTATCTGAAATTAAATCATGGTTTGCATGTAATTTTCTTACCCCGGTTTCACAGAGCAGGCTTAAGCTACACTAAAACTGAAAGACTAGTTAAATCAAATGTGCAAAATCGTGAACGTTTTACACTCGAGACTTACAGTTTTTAAATCATTTCTATAGTTGAACTTATTCTGAATGGAAGACATAGGTTTTGTGTATTATTATTATTATTATTATTTTTGTGGCGGTGCCCATAAATTAAAACAAGAATAATTAATGATCGTTATATAACTGATAGGACACTTTGTCCTTGGCAGGTTTTGTGTAACTGAGATACAAAAACATACTTCTGAACAAGTATATTCATATTTTGTTCTTTCAAAAGTTGCCTCTTGCTTAATTTTCTCTCTTTCCTGTCATAACCATAAAAAATGATGCTTTTAGAGCCCTGATCACATCCCCATAATGCAGCATGTCAGTGTCTGTATTTCCTTGACTCATCCCTTCTGTGAAGCTGCTGAGTCATGCGCTCGTCTCACACAAACTCCACAGCTCAGGCTGACAGTCCCAAAAACACAGATTACTGAAGCTCCGTCTAAGCTGCAGTCTCTCAGTCAGCACTGCTGCTATTTACAGCACAGCATTGTGCTGTTCTGCCTTTATACACTTACACTCGTCTCTGGCGAACAGAGCCCTTCACTTCCTGACAGACACGATCTGAGCCAAATCCAACCCACTGCACCAGCCTTAAAAACCGAAAATATTCGTTGAGAAATGACTAAAGTATATTTCACAAATGCATCATTGAGGACCAGTCATGCTTGACGTCAAAACTCGTATGAAACTTCTTGATGTGGCGTGGCTGAATTGAATGCAAAGATTTAAAACGCACAAAGCTGTTTCGCACTTATAATACAGCGATCCAGACGTGTGGACTTTTATTTAGCCTTTATTTCACACTGTAAATGAATAAACTAGTGGGACATTCTATAAAACATCTCAGTCTTGAAAGACAAACTAAATGATGACAGAAATGTAACTGTAAAGTTAAACATCATTATTATAGTATTATTATTATTATTATTATTTTGTTGTTGTTGTTGTAATTCAGCATCTGTGACTGACGGATCACAGCAGTACAAATACTGTAATATATATTTATATATAAAACCAGCGCTGGGTGGGTTACTTTAAAAATGTATTTCACTACAGATTACAAAATACATGCTTTAAACAGTCATTTGTAACATATTTCGTTATATTACCCAAGTTTTGTAACTTACCGGTAATACATTTGAATACTAATAAGTATGTAACTTTTATCTCAGAATTGCATGATATAAAGTTGCAATTGCGAGTTATAAAGTCAGAATTCTCAGATACAAACTGAAATACCGACTTTTTTCCTTGCAATTGCGAATTTATATCTCAACTTCTTTGCATGCAATTCTGACTTTTCTCAATATTGTCAGTATTTCAGTGAAGATTCAATATGAACATTCAGTTTTTATAAATCTTGTGGAGTATGTGAACATCTCTAATGTGAAATATCTTATTCAGGACAGAACTAGATCAAAATAACATGCTCTGATTATTGTGTTCAAATCATTCAAATGCTGGATATTCTGAACAGAAACCAAAGCGTTTTTCAGACTGTCAGACGTTATTTCCGAGTGTTCTCAAAAATGCTTTTTCTTGGTTGTACAAACATTAAAAGAACGTTCCGTTTTGCAAACATCACGTGAACGTTACTTTTGAATGTTCTCTGAACATCCTGAAACATAATAACATTTAACAAAGCTCCATGAACAATGTATAAACAAAATCTTGTCTCGTCACAGATCTTTAAAACATCTCAAATCACACATTCAGCTTCTGTATGAAGACAAAAAAACGAGTTACATCAGTGAACAGACATTTGCACAACTTCAGCAAGGTTCTCTCAAAGTTATATACAAACGTTCTTCCGGTAACATTAATAGAACGTTCATTCAAAGTTCTAGAAACATTGTTCATACATCATTCATGGAACATTTTTACCTCAAACATTTGTTTTTAAATGTTACTTGTTTCAGAACGTTCAGAGAACATTCAAAAGTAACATTCGCATAACGTTTGAAGAATGATAAAATGGAATGTTCCCGTAATGTTTGCTTAATAACCAAGAAATGAAGATGTTATGGATATTCAGAAATGATTTTTTCGTAACTTCCTTCTTTTAGTTCAGCTGGGATGTCAGGAGCGATAATAACGGTGCCGCTTCACTCAGAAACTCCTCTAATCAGACACTCGTTCGTATCTCCACTGATGTGGTCAAACGCAGCTGCGTATTTCCTGGAGCTAAATGGACTGCGGACCACGGCTCAGATGGACGTCATTTGGAGGATACGCAGCATCGCAGAGATGTGAATCACACATGTGTGTCTGCAGCACGGGCTCCTGTGGAGAGCAGCTCATCTGGGCCCTCAGCGGGAGTCTGGCAGAGACATCAAACACAGCGCAGGAGATCTGAACCTTCTCAAATCATGAAATAACACACAGAGACCAAAATATAGAGATCAGGAGAAGATATTGTTTCGTTTTAAAACGGTTTGGTTACCAACAATCTTCAGCATGTTCCCTTTAAGGGTGAACTATCTTACCACTTAGCAACCTCCCAGAACTCCATAGCAACACCCTGGTAACTTTCACACAGACTGAAAGAGTCGTGTCGTTTGTTTTTTATATTGCTCGAAAATCATGGTTCTGGTTTAAAGCCGTTTCGTTTGTCTGAAAGTCAATCCCATGTTTTAAAAAGATCACAATAAACATTTGAACAATTTCACAGTTGTCTATTTTTATAGGAAGTCAACTAAATGAAACACTGAAAAAGAAAATCTGGTACCGCTTTATTTTACAGTTACACAGACTGTATTAATAACTATAAACTATGCATAGCCAAACCTTCATCATAACCCTAACCTTATAGTAAGTACATGTAGTTAATTAATTTTACTCAGGACTTAAATGTATAAATACACACCTTAAAATAAAGTGTCACCGAAAATGTTTTTATTTTTATCTTATTGATCATCGTTTTACTTTGTATGAATGTTTTTGTCTTTATGAAAATATCTACTGGTGACATTAAGTGAAACGTTTATTAATGCATTAACTAACAATAATAAACAATCAGTTAAAGCTATAATAATAAACGTTCACTGTCAGATCAGCTCCTTTTCAAATACAGCTGTTGATTTGAATAATGTTGAAATTATACATGAACTAAAGTTAATATATGATTTAAAAAGTACTTTTCATTGATCATGTTTACAAATGCAAATGAAACCTTATTGTAAAGTGTTACCAAAATATTTTTGATGAATATTAAGTCAAAATTCATTATAGTTACTCATTATAATTATAATATAATCCATATAAAATTCACATAATTCAATATAATTCAATTCAAAGCGGGGAAGAAAAAACTTATATCAGTAAAAAAAAATGAACAATTTTTTTTTTGTAAAAAATGTAAAAATCTAGTTGCATTTCATCTCTTTGCAGGTGTTTTAAATGTTGAATGTGCCGTTATTTATCCTGTAGTTCTTCTTCCTCTTCGACGTTTTCTTCGTCACTGGATTTCAGCTGCTGTGTGTGTCGGCCGGGATCCATGTTTTAATGGTCTGAAGGATCATGCTCCATTTATTCTATCCCAATTATTACTGAAGCTTTAGTGAGAAATGGAGCTTTATTTACTCACACACACACACACATGATTGTCTCTGGTTTACCTGCAGATTGGCTGCTCAAATCAATAGAGTTTATGAGGTGTGGCTCCTGCATTCATCATGATCACGAACTCAGCCCGTGGAGCAGAAGACACACACAGAATTAGCGCTTTAAAGTAAAAATCGCAGGTTTCAGTTTCCTGTGAGCGAACGCTGCTGGTAAGTCATTATTTCTTTGCATTCGGGATCAAAGAGGCTTGATGTGGTTCAGGTCGTGGGGGGTCTGGTTAAATGAGAACAGACGGGCATCAAGACATTCGGCAAGGGATTCCCTCGAGTGCAGAGACAAAAGGTGATTATGCATTTTTAATGAAATAGTTTGGCTGTTAATCAGTATGGGGCTCCAGCAGTACAGCCGGGAGATTCTGGCAGCCGGCTGGAGGTGGAGGGAAAACGCAGGCCTGAGGGATCTCCACAACACTGGCAACCCTCCAACGGCTCAGTTCACTCAAATTCACCGCGCTTCATGTTCACAGAGCGGCTCTGCGCCTCTGAGTGCAGTTAGAGCTGCGCATGCATGAGTGCGGCTAAAAAACTCCAGCTGACGAAACTTTACGGCTTGTCCTTGTTTCACAAACACAACTCATTGCTCATAAAAAGTGAATACTTTCACATAACCTAAAAAGGAAATAATTCATGCTTTCCTGACCCCACTGTCCAGATAATCAGCAGGTTTGGATTTGCATCATTTTCTGCAAGAGAGATCTGTTAGAAATGCAAAAGAGGATTGAAAATGTTCATGTGACGATAAAGAAACAAATTGTCTCACAGTATCTTTACTGAAAATTATGATGTTAATGTTTATAATGTCTTACCAGATTAGAGCCGGGCCATAATAAAGCTTGCATTTTACGACAGTAAAAGCAATCAAGCAGTTGAGAATCCAACCTGAAAGAAGGGAAGCGATGTGTTAATAAGAATGCTGCTCGAGGCTTTACGCGAGGACGCCTCTGTCGGCTGTCAGAGCGCTGACCTGAGCAGAGACGAGACGTGAGAGGATTTCCAGAGGGGTTTCAGGTGGACTGTCCCGGCAGCTAATGGAGTCTTTATGGATGAAAAGCATATTTTAGATGAGTCTGCGCCCTGAATATTCACTCCACGCCTTTGGTGTGTTTCACACATCCTGCATTGAGCAGTGCTTGTGTATTTCGGCATCATATGAAGTTGTGGTGTGACATGTTGAAAATGCACTACACTGAAAACATTAGTTTTTTTGAAATTGCAATCAAGCATTATTGCAGTATGTTTTACAAGATGGTTCTATTTTCAGTCTTTCTACATCAACATGCCTTCTTTAATTCAACGTGTTACTTGCCATGTCTTTGTAATTGAAATTTACCAGCAATTTCTGAGTGAAAAAAGCACCTTTGACTCTCAAACCAGTGACAACTTTAATGTTGTTCTCAAAACATTAGCAAAAAAAATGTTATTCACACAGTACATAATTCATGGTTTCTGAAACATATTAGTTGATCTAACGTTTTTTTAAATGTTACTACTTTTCCAGAATATTCATAGAACTTTCAAAAGTAACATTCCCATAATGTTCGTAAAATCATAAAATGGAATTCCATTTTTCTTGTTTTTTTTGTTTTTTTTTGAATGTCAAGGAAACATTAATGCTCCTTTAAAACTACACCGAGTTTGAGCGTGGAATCTTGGGACACGTGTTCTTCACCTCACAGCCGGTGGAAAAGAATCGGGATGGACTTCAGATGTATCCACTTGCGAGAGCGTCTTCGCAGGACACTTTTTTCAGTGTATTTATCAACGTTATCATTTGAAATAGGCTTCTATGAAACAATGTAACAGCATTGTTTGAAAAACATGTCTGTTGGATTTGATGCAGGTTAAACACAGTGACTGTGTTCAGTAAACATGACTGACCACAGATGTTTAAAACAGTTTATAGCTGCACTTTTTCTGGATGTAGATACCCCTCTCGTGAAATATTCATTGCAGTCACAGTTGTAACCCAGAAATTACAGAAACGCTGTCAGCGTGAAAGCACAACACGACCCTGCTCTGGCAATTTATGCTCAGATGCAGGATGTGTGAAACAGGCCTCAAGCTGAGTTTTCAGTTGCGTTCACATTAAAATGGTGAGAGTTATTAATCTAAAATAGTTATTGTGCAATTGATTTCCTAGTACAGCAGTGGGAGAAAGAGATGAGTTAACTGCCATTAGTTAACGCACTAACCAGTGTTAGTGTTTTGATGGTTTTAATCCGCCAATGAAAGACTTATATAACACTAATTAATATTCATAAAAGCAACTGAACTACTGATGGCAATGTAAAATTCAGTGGCTTCGCTTATATTGTAGGACAGGAATGTCATGTAATTTTCCTAAACGTATTGCACATTTGTCATCATTTTACATTCATTTTACTCTAATGCGCGCGCACACACACTGCTATTTAATACAGTTCATACAGCTACTGTGTCATGACATTTTATAACAGAGGTCACCTGTGGAAACACAGAGCAAACAAATAATGAGGACCCTGGAGGAAGACGAGGAGAAATGGAGAGATTTCAGTGCCCACACATGAAAGAGTCGAGGAAAGAGGAAGAAAACAGAAGAGGCTCTAACTGAACGTGTTATGAATGAACAAAGAGCTGGGCTTAGAGTTCAGTCTAATGTGAGCAGATTTACAGTGACCTCAATTTCACACACACACACACAAAAAAAGAAAAGAGAAGAGGGAGGATTGTCATTGGTCAGTTTTTCGCACTCATTGCTGCTGGTCGCCGAGGACCCAACATAACCATCTGTGTTGTGTTGTACTGTCTCTGGGCCATGAAATATTGTTAGAGTGCTATAAAAATTGTTTAAAGCTCATTGGATTATGTTTTACAAGAAAATGTTATTTCAGTCTTTCTGCAGAAGAGTTCTGGATTCTTATCTTGAACCTATTGCTCAGGAAAATATATCATTTGTTGTGCTTGAAATGACCAGGCTAGACAGCTTGGAGAGTGAGCAAATGCTCAAATACAGTCATTTAAGCATGAATTAAAAATGTCTTTGGAAGGTTTTTGTCTTTCAAACACATTAAAATGCGCAAATTGTCATTTTGTATTGAATGCAGGGAACTATTTTGTCAGACGAACTTCTTTCAATTAATATATTTACTTGAATTGTAACGAGACAGAATCTAACCAGACAGGGACTGAAAATCCCGCTGGAACCTCTGATGATTCCCTGGACCATGGGAACAATGGTACCTCCCGATCTCCTGGATCTTCTGCTCAGTCTGGCCATTGGTTTGGGGATGTTATCCTGAGGATAGACTGATGGTGACTCCCAGTAGTTTGAAGAAGGATTGCCATACCCTGGAAATGAACCATGGTCAGAGACTATTTCTTTGGGTAGGCCAAAATAACGGAAGACTTGGTTGAAGAGAGCTTGTGCCACCTGAAGGGCGGTGGTTTCAGGAGAGGAGGGTTCAGGTTCCGGAGCGTGGAGGCGGGAAAGAATGTCCGCTTTGAGGTTCTTATCGCCCAGGCGATGGGTGACGACGAAGTTGAAACGGTGAAGAAAAGAGCCCATCTGGCTTGCCGGGTGTTGAGGCGTTTTGCTTCACCCAGATATTCAAGGTTGCAATGGTCAGTGATTACCTCATACTGCCCCCTCCAGTCAATTCTTCTAGGGCCAGCTTGATAGCAAGGAGTTCATCATAGTTCTGCTCCCCCGGGGACAGCTTCTTGGAGAGGAAGGGGCATGGATGAAGGCATTGAGGGTCCCTCTGCCGCTGGGAAAGGATAGCTCCGACTCCTGTAAGGGAGGCATTCACCTCGACCACGAAAGGAAGATCCGGGTTGGGATGGGAATTGGACTGATGGGATGTGGAACTCCCATTTCTCAAGTTTAAGGAAGAGCTGATGCTCACGGATCCACTGGAGGACTTGCTGGACACGGAGTTGGTGTTCTACAAGGGATTTAGAGTAAATGAGTATGTCGTTGATGTAGACAATGACGAAATGATGAAGAAAGTCTCTGAATATTTAATTCATGTAATTTTGGAAGATTGCGGGAGCATTAACTAGGCCTTACGGCATCACCTGATATTCGTAGAGGCCTGAGGGGGTGATGAAGGCCGTCTTCCATTCGTCCCACCTTATGAATCCGGATCAAGTTGTATGTACTCCTTAAGTCTAGCTTTGAGAAAATGTGAGCTCCTCGCAGTTCTTCTGCACAGCGGTGTTGTGGTCTGGTCTTCTGTCAGACACAGACAGGGAACGAGGGTAAGTATAAAGTCTTTTATTTGCAGACAGCAGACACAATGCTAACACAGGTTGATGCAGGTGAGTCAAACAGTCTCTAAAGTTAAAGGTGACTTAGCTTTGAAGGTAACTGGCGTTTTCTCTGTTTTCCAGACGGATCATACTTGACACTTGAAACAGATAATACTTTCTCTTTCTATTTTTATACCAATATGGCACAAAATTACTCTACTCAAATTAAATCAACAGGTCGAACGAAATCTAAAAGTAATCAAAGAGTAGTCAGATTATATTACCTAAAATGAGTAATGTAATCGACTACAGATTAAAAAAATTCTTCATGTAATTTGAAATCAGTAATGGTCGAAAATTTGTAAGTAATCTACTCAAACTTGCCCCGACCTCAATGAAAACAATCCCATAAAAACAACACAATGTTCATATACCACTCAGAGAAAGCATATTAGTCAAATTCCTCTAAGCTGATCTCAGCTGGTTAATCCACTACAGACTTAGTTAACTGTAGGTCAAACAGCTTATTACAATCTCTCTGTTGGCACAGACCCCATTTGAGGTCCTGGCATTAGCATAATATAATGCTATGAGAAACTGTAGGGCATATCTTGTCTCTAGTCCAGAAATATTGAACCTTCAAACTTCATAAAATTCACATGGGACGCATCCAAAAATATGGACCATGAGCAGAAAGAAACACAGAGCTTACATACACAAGCAAACCGATGAAGGAAACAAGCCACTGGTGTACAACTTAGTCAATGAGAAACCAGAAATCAATCAATCAATCAATTAATGAATCTGGTTAAAATGTGGTTAAAATAAACCTGACTATATCCTGGAGGCAGATGGTTGTTGCAGTAATATCAGATGTGTTGTCATCTGTAGTAGTAAGACTGAATACAGGAGAAAGTCATACTGAAAAGTCAGATCAAAGCTGCTGGAGTTACACTGTGTGATTTAAAAACATTATGGAACTCTCATTTATACTGTGTATGATATATAATGTTAAGTGGGAAAGATTTGTTGACTAGTACTCTCGAAATATTCCAAATAATAATAAGCTTCATAAAATTAGCTTATACTGAAATTTTCAAGACCAGCATAAGCCAGTCTGGACCAGCGTCAAAGCATTATTGTTTTTTATTAAAACTAAAACCATATGTATATATATATATATATATATATAAAAACTTATTTCATTTAAGCTAGTTTCCATGGCAACATTTCTCACGGAAAACTGAAGTATTGAGTCATCCGAGTTTAGGAATATGCTGCCTCACTTGGTTCTGAACTGGGCGATCCAGGTGCGAATCAAGTGGAGAAGTGAAAAGAAGTCTACACCTGAGCGGGGCCGGCGAAGTCCCCTCACCCTGACTCACTTTGTTTTTCTCATAAGATTCTACATTAGCCCAGGCCAGAGAGTTGCCTGTTTAGTGGTTAGATACTGCCCAGAATCTCCATTGCAAGATGGAAAATGAGTGGGCCGGGTACAGCCAGGAGCTGGGCTTTGGGAATAGGAAGCTGATCATCATTATTATTAGTGGCAGTAGGAGTAATAGTAGTAGTTGTGGTAATTAGAATCTAAAGGTTAGTCTTAGAGGGGGTCTGAAAAAGAGGATATTCTCTTGGGAGGAGGATGCTTGGACAGGATTATCGGGACATGACTCTTTTGGGTTATGGTTTGATTCGCTGGTCCCGAGCAAATTCAGATATGGGGAGGTTGGTCATTTTTGGACTTTATAGGGCTCAACTAGCCATGCAAATCTCACAAGGTTCCGTTTGAAGTGACATCAACATAAATACCTCTGGTGCAATTGGTAAAATGGTTTCTCTCCCACATCAGCATAACAGATAAGAATAAAGAAAACAATGCCCGTTCTTCTGTTGTGGGATGTGTCAATAAAATATTTTTTTTAACCATCTGTTTATCCCTAATATAGTGTGTGACCCTTTTGGGGCACGAGAAAAGGTCCAATAGCTGGGGAACTCCAATGTTGGCAGACTACCAGCAGTGCAGGATGAGAGGGCAGGTGGTGTTCTACCCGGTGCGCAATTGCGGTATGTTTAACAAGTTGTGAAGGACAGGACATCAACAAGTTCGGCGGTAACGAAGGAAGCAATCTTCAAATGCTCTCTTGGAAAGAATGCTGAAGGAGGACCTGGGAGGAGTGGAGCAAACCTTTCCAAATGCTAAAATCTGGGTGCCCTTGATCATCTTCAACGTGATATTGCAAGAGCAAGAATGTTGTGTGTTGTGAATGTGAGGGACCAGAGGGAGAATTCAAGGAGGTTGTGGACATTTTAAATCATCGTTCCATTAAGGTGAAGGGGGAACTTCAGCAGGAGGATTTTGATTTCATGGACACAACCACGTAAAAGGGGCCAGAGTCTGAGGAGACGGGGAAGTTGGGTTGTCTTCAAGACCACAGATACACATGCCCTACTTCATTAAAGGAGCAACCACGACCAACATGTTTTTACAGGGATAGTTAAAACACAATTGCTGAGGTTCAGGAAGATCTGAGGGAGGAGGATGAGGAAGATGCTCTTCAGAGCCCAGAAGAGTTGAGGAATTTAACATTCAGTTTTTGAGTAGCTAAGGAGGAAGGAAGAGGGTGTGGTAAAGGAGGGGAAATAGTCCCAAGAAGAGGGTACCACCACTTTCAGTACAGTTTTCCAGAATACAGCATAACACGGAATAACACATGCAACTCCTTTAAACAGAACTAATTGTATTAATCTTATAAGACATACCTTGGAGGTATGTGGGAGAGACTAAAAACACTATTTGGGGATCGAAGTGAACACTAAAACAAGACCCTTTCGATGAAGGGATGGGTAAAACTGAGCAGTTGGGTAATAGGTTGAGTAAAAGAAACAGGAGTCGGAAGGACAACCATGAGTTAAAAACCACTACAACAGTGGAAAGTAAGATAAAATAAAGAAAGAATGGAGAGGGGGTAGTGTCGTGGTTAGTGGGAGAGTGTTGGGGATGGGAAGACTGGGGTTTGAAACCAACGCCAAACAAGTTTTGTTTTAGATGAAGGATAAAACTGAGCAATTGCTCGTATGCCTAGGAAAGGAGACAAGGTTCATAAAGATGAAAAGAGGAGAATCCGAGTTAAAAACAACTAGAACAGTGAGAGGTGAGCTATACAGTGGGGCAAAAACATATTTAGATTCTTTTTTGTAGTTCACCAAATACTTTCCACCATAATTTGCAAATAAATTCTTTAAAAATCAGACAATGCGATTTTCTGGATCATAGTTGAAGTGTACCTATGATGAAAACTACAGGCCTCTCTCATCTTTTTAAGTGGGAGAACTTGCACAATTGGTAGCTGACTAAAGACTTTTTTGCCCCAGTGTCTAATAAGAGGACTGGAGATGAAGGGTCAGGAAATAAGATAGCATAGAGATTAGTAGGAGTGTGATAGGGACGGGAAGATCGGGCTCAAAACCAATACCAAAACAAAGATTTGTTTTAGATGTAAACTGGATCTAGGCAACTTTTAATTCAAACCCCTGGAGACTACGAGGTCAAAATAAACCATGTATCCCAAAATTAGCGCTTTAATAATAACGGGTGGATCACGACCCTAAACGGAAACAGCCCTGGAGGAAAAACCTGATCTAGCCCTGTATCAGAAGCAAACTTAATCCAAACTCTATTAGGCTACCCTGTACCTGGACCCAGCAATGAAACCTATCCCTTACAGGGGATTGGCCCGTAAGAGCGCCCAAATGGAAATTAGCGAAAATAGTCAGTGAGAAGCAAAACATTGATCATGCTGAGGATGTGTAGTTTGAAAAGTTCGTAATCTATTCTACTTGTCAGTGCAGAGTCTGTCTAATCTCATTTCGGAGGCACTCAGCATACTCAGTTAACTGCGTTAGATGGTAAAACTGCTAACCAATGACTAAAATAGAAAATATGAAAATAAAGTATAAGTAACATTTTAAAAATCTATAGTAGCATATCAATGATACTAAAATAACACTGCCTCAAAGCAGGTGTTCTCAGTGGGAAAGTGGGTCCAAGGTTTTGGAGGCATAGGATGAAGACACATAGAGTTTACATTACAAGTTTAGATAGTATATGATGTGTATGACGTGGATGAGGGGTGTAGAGTCATAGATTTGGTCCTCAGTATGGTTTTCAGTCTTCATTCTCCTCCAGGCTAAAAATAGCAGAAAAGCCCCAGCAGAGGTAAATCCCTGCAGATTAGTGACCGCAGCTTCACGGTCGCAGTGACTGCGTGACTGCGTCACCTCACACCTCGAGAGGTGCTCGCATGCCGTACTCCTTAAATGTAGTGTGCATTTCTGTGCAACTGCACACTTCTCTCTGGTCATGTGCTTGTAACAATCTCAGTCTAATCTTTATAGTGATTTGGAACTGTATGGATTTAAAGTAAAATTGAAACTAAATTCTAATAAATTAAGTGAAACACATTACACGCATTATATCTTAAATTCCGTCGTTGAGCCATTGGGTCTCGCGTAGCCAGACGTTCAGACTGATGGCAGAGCTTTCATTGGCCAAGAGTTTGACTGACAATCACAGTTTGTTTTGTTCTGCGTCAGGTTTAGTGGCGTGAAAATGAAAGTCGATGTCCCTACAAGACCGAATTATTCATTCAGGAACATTGTGCAAACTTATTGCAACAATGGTGCCGCGAACTTCTCACACTTTTGAAAATCCAGCGTTTAGTTGATCCTGGCAAGCACTCCTCGTCACAGCTGTAATCACGACGGCGTTCTTCTTCCATGAGGGGGTTTGGCTTCGGTTTCCAGGCGGACTGTTAAAGACATCCAGGACATCCTGTAGAATTCAGCCAACCAGATGATGATGGTCCTCCTGAAGTGTTTCCAGATAAGAGGATGTGAGTGATGTCTGAGGCTGAGACTAGCCAGTGGGTGGAAGGAACAGAAATCAAGTACTGTATTTACATGCCCTGTCCAAAATGGCTTATGCGGGATGCGCTTGACATTAAACTACTGAAATTGCAACCTAAAGACAACACACAAAAGTACTACCTAAAGAAGACTGAATTCAACCTCGCCTTTATTATTGACACCGTGGTTATGACGCACAGCGTTCATGTTGACTGAGTGTTCTGGTGTGTTCATAATCAGATAGAGCAAATCATAGGCTGATCACTACAGAGTTTCCCTCCATCACACTCTCGTCTCTGTGGAGATCTGAGTCAGTCCAGTTCACGAACACACGACCATTAAACATGGAGCCTCCTATGTGTAAGTAGAGAATCAAACACATGACATGTGTTCACCAGAGTTCATTCAGAGAGCAATCCTTGCTATGGTATTTTTTCTGATTAAAATTCCGAAAATGAGGTACAAATAAATCTGTGTTATTTTTGTTTTTATTTTAGTTTATTCGTATTTCATATTTATTTATTTAAGCTTTATTTCAGAACTGGTTTTACTAGTTTTACTTTTAGTCAGCGGTAATAACCCTGAAACGCATAAAGCAGATATTTTAACTGAATCTTTTTTTTCAATTTTTCATCATTTAGCAGACGCTTTTATCCAAAGCGACTTACAAGGGGAGCAATTAGGGGTCAGGTGTCTCGCTCAAGGGCACTTTAGTCATGAAGTCATGTTGAAGGTGGAGAGAGTTCTGTTCATTCACAATCCCCACTTTCAATTCCTGCCGGCGTGGGAATCGAACCTGCAACCTTCAGATTACAAGCCCGACTCCATCACCACTAGGCCACGACTACCACCCATCTTAAATTAATTGTACACACATCGCTTTTAATTTTGTAACAGTGGCCAACCCTTTCTCAATGAGTGAAATTCATTTAGGTTAGTTCCAGCGAGAGGATCAAAACTGGTCAAAAAGAGTAAAAACTGCTCCACAGATAAACCTCAAATGCCAACAGTTACACGTAAGAAACAGTTTCATATTTAAAATATCGAACTTTTTTAAAGCAGTTGAATGAATAAATAGCGTCTAGTGTGTGTTTAATGTGTCGATCATCTCTTCATACTAGTTCATTTATAGCATCAAATAAACATGAATCACGTCTTGAAACAACATTCCTTCTGATGTTCATTCAAGTTCACCAACGTTCATCTACTAACTCCCCTGACCGCTTTGACCGACAAAATGCTGGATTATGATTGGTCAGATCTCCTGTCAATCAAACCGTTTGCAAAGGGTCAATTTCAAGGTTTTTAGAAATAACCTTTTTTATATATAGAATCTGCATCCTTTTATTTCAGTACATTTCAGAAAACAATTACAGCTACATAACTCAAAATGCAAAAACGAGTCTTAAACGCATCTAATTCGTTTCTGTGCTGTTTGCTTTAGTCTAGATCAGATCAGATGAGGAGCGTTGTGCCTTTAATGTTGTTCCCTCATCATCCTCATTACAAGCACTCATAAAATCCCATCCTCTCCTCTTCATTATCACAGTCACGTACACGTGTGAACCCTGCTGAGTTTTACAGATGGTAACGCCTTATTAAAGCCAGTGCAGTAAATTGCTTTGTGCATTTCTTTACCGCAGCATAACGGGGTGCTGCAGAACGCTGTACGTCACCAAACATCCGCAGATCTCCACACAGATCCTTCTCAGGATATGTAAGATGCATTTTCAGCTGATAAAGAATTCATTGGTTATTGATGAAAAGCTTCCTCCTTTATGTTTTCAAGCATTCGTTTCACCTGAGGAGGAATTGCGAACGCATTCTCGCCAACAGGAATCACGAAATAAAGGTCTGTTTTATGCATATTTCAGAAATGTACACCACATTTGATGTTTAGCTGCAGCACAGACTGAGATCTTGTAAAACGTACTGTTTAGTTCACTTGGATTTTTGTAAGCAACATAATTTAGACAGGTAATGAAGGGATGTGTCTGTAGCCGTGCCATCTGGTTATAGTGTAAGCTCAAACAGAGGTCTGCTAATCCTGATTACTGATGCTGGAACAGATGACAAAATCCTCCGACGGAACACAATAAAATTTCACACACATATAGCAAGACTCTGTCCACATCCATCGTTAATAACCCCTCGGACAGAAGGAGGATGGAAGAATATTCAAGGAGAAGGGACAGACAAAGGAGTTTTTTCTGGTTCATCATCCACCAGGGAATAATTCTGTCTCTTTAGTAATAGTATTAGCAAATCTCTCAAGATTCATGTCGATGTTTGTGCAAATCATTGGAATAGATCTGAAAAATACTGACAGTGGTGCGATTCACATCACTGCTAAAAATACCCTCAGCATCCCTGGACTAGGCATTTTTTCTTTACCGCACAATGTCATATATATTTAAAATGCAAAGGTCTCGGGTTACTGTGAAACTGACCTCATGGGACCGAAAGAGAGAGAGAGAAGAGAGAAGAAGAGACAGAGAGATGGTAATGCACAGGCTGCTGACACATAAACATGTTCAAAGGTCAAAGCGTCACATGATCTTACACAACACACAAACCTCTTCTTAAAGGAATAGTTTCAACACAATCTCTCTTCCGGCTCATCACATTCTGAAGCGTGTCAGGATCCTTTAATGCACAGGGTAGCCCGTCACTTTCCGACGTGCAGGGGAAGCTGAAGGAGAAGTCACGAGCGGGCATCAGTGTGTGACGGGAGTGAGAATGTGTGAGATGAATTGTGAATTAAAGAGTAATGGAGAAACTTCAATATTCCATGTTTAATTCAACATGTTACTAATGATTTCTTTGTATTTATTTGTGAAATTTACTAGAAATATTTCCAAAATAAATCCAAAATTCTTTCAGTTTACTCAAAAAAAAAAAAAAAATCTTCTTCGTTTAATATTTTATATTTATGGATCCTAATGATTTTTTCATGTTTTCTCACCCAGTGATTCAATTTAATCTTTTCTAAAACATCTGTCCCCATTCTTTGCTTTGCAAAGCCCCGCCCCCTTTAGTTACTGTCCGCTCTCACGCCACACATCATGTTCTCACGCAGTGAAGAGCAAAGAGACACTGACAACGTATGAAGCAGTTTTGTCATGTTTTAAAGCAGTTGAATGAATCAATAGCGTCTAGTGTGTGTTTAATGTGTCGATCATCTCTAGTTCATTTATAGCATCAAATAAACATGAATGAACATCAGAAGGAATGTTGTTTCAAGACGTGATTCAAGTTCACCAACGTTCATCTACTCACTCCCCTGACCGCTTTGATGGATACAATGGAGGATTATGATTGGTCAGATCGCCTGTCAATCAAAATGTTTTCAAAGGGTCAAATTCAAAAGCAAATTACAGGTTTTTAGAAATAACCTTTTTTTATATATAGAATCTGCGTGCTTATGATTGGTTTCAAAAAGTGGGTGGGACAGAAGTGTGTGTGTGTGTGTGTGTGTGTGTGTGTGTGTGGTGATTTGCTAATACAATGCTATATCACATATGTACAATAACAATTGCAGAAAAATAACATTATAACATAACATTACAAATAACATAGTTTAGTTCATTGACAAAGAGCTCATGTGTAATGCATCATCCTTACAGCTACTATAATACAATATATTGTTCATAAATATTTTGTGACACAGCTCCACATTTGATGCTCAGAACTTTTGTTAAGCGTGCCAACAGTTGGAGGTTCTAATCCACCCCTGTAGTTTATTTTTCTCTGAAACCAAAGATGTTCATCAGTGATTGTATTTCAACAAAAGTCACCAACAGAAAGGGAACCATGTGTAAAATCACAATTTCACATGTTTACTCGACAATTCCCAACCTCTTCTAATTCTTTTCTATTTGTATAGAGCACACTATACACATTTATTTTGTTTTGTTTATTTATATATTAATGCATCTTTATTATTATTATTATTATTTTTTTAACCATCGTGTACTGCCAGTGCTGTGTTTGACATCCTTCCGTTATCATTTACTTGTCATAACGTCATTGCAAACCTGCATTTAACGTTCTTTCTTCCATGAAACACATTAAACATAAGCATAATTGGGACTTGTCCCCACCACTTTTTGAAACTGCCTTTTAATAGTTTTTCTATGCAAATAGATGGACATCTTTGACCGCTGCAGCACATCTCGCATCTTTTTGTTCACCGAACATTGTTCCTCTAGGTTTCAGTTATTCAGTTCCCAAATACAGCAAAGTGTTCCCACTTCTCCCTTCAGCGACAACATTAACATTTATTCATTTGGCAGACGCTTTTATCCAAAGCGACTTACAAGGGGAACAATTAAGGGTTTCGTGTCTTGCTCAAGGTATTGAAGGTGGAGAGAGATGTTCATTCACAATCCCCACCTTCAATTCCTGCCGGCGTGGGAATCGAACCAGCAACCTTCAGGTTACAAGCCCGACTCCCTCACCACTAGGCCACGACTACCCAAACAAAATGGTGAACATGCAAGCAATCCCTCCTAATAAGGATGACCCAGCCCTGTCCCTGCTGAGTCCCTGCTGACCCGCATACAGAGCTTCAGAAGATCTGAGCAATTCTTTGTCAGCTACGGAGGTCAGTAGAAGGGGAAGGAGATTGACCCACTGGATTGTGAATGCCATTCTCTGGGCTTATCGGACACGAGGCGTCCCGTGCCCACTGGGAGTGAGAGTTCGCTCCATCAGAGGTATCACAGCCACGTCAGCGAATGGAGCTTCATTAGCAGACATCTGGAGAGCTGAGGGCTACACCCAACACCTTTCATAAGAGTTTATAACAGTGGTTCTTAACCTGGGTTCGATCGAACCCCAGGGGTTCGGTGAGTCAGTCTCAGGGGTTCAGCGGAGGTCAAGACACACACCCGACTCTTATGATTCGTGAGGACACGCCCCGCTTTTCCTATTAAGATGGGTTCGGTGAATACGCATATAAAACTGGTGGGGTTCAGTACCTCCAACCAGGTTAAGAACCACTGGTTTATAATCTCCGCATGGAACCAGTTTCATCTCGAGTCTTGAGTAATTACAAGTAAAAGTCTGACTACTGAGGTGGTAACGTGTGTCTTTTCGTCCCTGAGAGTTCCCCAGGTTTGACAACCCCAGAACATGGAGTCAATGAGATTGTCCCACTTCAGGTCCTGAGAGACGGCAGAGCCAGGAACCTGAAGGACTCCACTGCCGCCACAGTGCCGTTCATGATGGCAAGAGCTGAGCTGAGGTCCACTATCATCTCCAGTGAGTTCTGAGTGTGTTCAGCTCAGGTTGTTATGAATGCACCAGACAGTCAGCTGTAGTGTCATCTGCAGACTGCAGGAGTTTGACAGAGAGGTCTTTGCAGGTGGATTTGGGTTGGTGGATAGGACATCTATCCACATTAGGGACTAGGTAGTCGTGGCCTAATGGTGAGGGAGTAGGGCTTGTAACCTGAAGGTTGCTGGTTCGATTGCCACGCTGGAAGGATTGTGAATGAACATCTCTCTCCACCTTCAACACCATGACTAAAGTGTCCTTGAGCAAGACACCTGACCCCTAATTGCTCCCCTTGTAAGTCGCTTTGGATAAAAGCGAATAAATGTAAATGGTTTCGTGTACATGGAGATCTGGAGAACCAAAAACACAGGTTTTTAGACAGGCTGGTGAAACCTAAAGATTCAACACACATCCTCTTTACAGACCAGGAGCAGCGGTCAGTAGGGTTGCTGGAGGTGTTGATGGACCGTCGGAGTGTGTGTGTGTGGTGTGAGGCTGAGATTTTCAAATCTGCAGCAAAACTCAACTCAGTTGTTGATTCCCTGCAGAGTTGGGGACGGCGTCTTGTAGTTTGTAATGTCTTTCCAGGAACTGAAGCAGGGTTGTTGGCTGAAAACCAACTTACCTTCTCTTAGCCACTCTGGGAAGTTTTCCAGGGATTACTCCGGGATGCTTCAGGGGCAAGGCCAGAAATGTTCAAGGGAAGTTGAGTTCATAAAACCGGGTGGGCAAAACGTCCAGTATGAAAACTGCATGCCAAATTACCTTGGCATAAAAAATATAATGCAGCAGAGTTTCAAATTCAAAGTTTCAACAACCCATACATTAAGTTATGTTGCTGCTTTAAATGAACTATAAATTAGTAAATTATATTACATTTTTTTAAAGTGCACAAAAACCACAATAAAATCCTATCGAGTATGTCAATATAAATAGCTGATGAATTAATTTGTAACTTTAAACATTGGGAAAATGTTTGGGTCACACTTTACAATTCTGTTCCATCATTGATGAATAACTGCACAAGAACAAATGAGTAACGCATTATTAACGGATTAGTTCACTTCAAATGAAAATCAGCCCGCGCTTTACTCTCCCTCAAGCCATGAAGTGTATGCGACTTTATTGTTTCTGACAAAGACAATCATAGAAATATTAATAAATATCCTAACGCATCCGATCTTTATGATGGCAGTAATGCGAGTATGAGCTGAAGAAAGTGTCTCCATCCACATCCATCCATATGAATAAACATATTCCACTCGTCTCCGGAGGATAATACCGGCTTTCTGAAACGAACCGATGACTTTGTGTAAAAAAATATTCATATTTAACAAGTTATAAAGTAAACAACTTTACCTATTCAACTTTTCCGTAATTTTGAATCTTTTCTTTTAGGGTTTTTAAAGTGTTATTCGTGGTCACTAAGAACTGGAAAAGAGCTGTGTGAAGATTCTTCAGAATTTCTCCTTTTGTGCTCCATGTGGTTTTGAATTAAATTTCAATTTTGGGGGGTGAACTATTCCTTTAAAGAAGGATGTAAAATCCACTATCAGTGTGTGTGATTATTTATGTGTGCTCGTTAGAATCCCTGAGGTCCCTGTGTGTGCTGACCAGTGTTTAAATTTAGCTGCTCCAGCACGCTGTAAGTGAGCGACCGCTCCCACGTGAAGCTCGGTACAGTGTGCATTAATCACAGAGCCGTTTACCCATCAGCACACCTGTCATACTCTCAGTATATCTCTGCAAGTACCTGCGCTGGAACCCAACGAATCTACATTTACTTTTCTTACCCATATGCCCATGATCGCATATTACTGGACCAACAAGCTGCCTTGCATGACAGCGACCTTCTAAGTCTGTGTGCGGCATCACGACTGCGTGACACAGCACGATTACAGCCAATCAGAAGACGTCTAATGTGCACATGAAGAGGAAGAGTGAAATCGAAGATTATCAGCAGCTTGCTGCAATACATTCTGGGATTGAATCTGTGAAGAACTACCTTAGATTTTGGTCACAAAATGAAAAACAAAAAAAAAAGTCCAGGGGAGAAATATGGGGATCTTATAAGGCAGCATGTTTTGTATCGTGAGAATGCCTGATTGAAATGCTGACTAGGTTGGCTTTAGGTTACACACATCTCTGTCTCTCCATGCAGTTATCGTTTGCATTTCACCTCTCTGTTTCGACCGAGCTCCATCCGCAGCCAGATTTCATCTGCAGCACTGACTCATATTTCAGGCTGTGATGTTGCAGGTATCGACTGTCCGAGCTTCAGCAGAGACGATCAGCTGGTCTGTTCTGAGAGCAGCGAATGCTGGGACCAATCAGACGAGGAGTCCAGGGGATGTCAGAGACACGTCTGCTTGAGTCCCTTGCTGAGCAGATGTTTTGCAGGGAAAGAGTCTTGGAAAAACTTTCCCACACAGCCTTTTGATTCACTTGTAATTTGCACCCATTCATTTAAACTGGTGTTTCATTTCAATTTGCCAATGTTTGTGGGATCTTAGTTTGCTAGTGTTAAAGGCTGACAAAATAAATCATTTTAATGAGTGTGTTTGGAGCATGCTAACATCTCTGAAGTGGACGCTGTCCACCGAGTCATGTTCATAGTCATGTTCAGCACCTGTGGCTAAAATGTGATTGATTGAAATTGATTTGGTGCTCAGTTATTACCAATTACTAAGGCTTTTATAATGATTTAAGTTTTGCAAACTGTTTTTGCTGCTTAATATTTTTTATTCTTTGATTCATAGAAATGTCAAAAGAACAGCATTTACTTGAAATATAAATATGCTGTAACATGTTTTTACTGTCAATGGATGGAATGAATGGATGGATGTATGAATGAGTGAGTGAATGAATGAATGGATAGAATGTATGGGGGGGTGTATCGATGGAATGGATGAATGAATGAATGAACAGATGAATGGAATGGAATAGATTGGATGGATGAATGAATGAATGGATGGATGGAATGTATGGATGAATGAATGGATGAGTAAATGAATGGATGGATGGATGGATGGAATTGATGGATGGATGGACGAATGAATGAATGAATGAATGGAATGTATTGGAGGAATGAATGCATGGAATGAATGAATGGGGGGATGGAATGCATGGATGGATAGATGAATGAACGGATGGAATGGGTGGATGGATGAATGAATGAATGAGGGAATGGACGGAATGAATGAATGAAGAGATGGATGGATGAAAAAGATGGAATGAATGAATGGATGAATGAACAAATGAATGGATGAACAGGTGGATGGATGGATGGAATGTGTGCATGAGTTTGTGTGTGTGTGTGTATTCCCTACGTTACGGGGACCAAATGTCCCCACAGGTACAGTAATACTAGTAAATCTTGACATTGTGGGGACATTTTGTTGAGGAAACAAGCTTATAAATCATAAAGAAGTATCTTTTTTGAAAATGTAAAATAGCAGAACATTTTGTGTGATGGGTAGGTTTAGGGGTGGGGGGGGGGACAGAATGTACAGTTTGTACAGTAGAAAAACCATTGCGCCTATGGAATGACCCCATAAACCATGAAAACACAACATGTGTGTGTGTGTATGAGTGTAATGTACCAGTAGTGAACACATATATTTGCTAAACTAAATGAAGCTGGAACATAAGGTGTCTGTTTTATCTGCAGAGGTTCCCGTCTTGTTTAAACAGTGCGATTAACCTGTATTTTGGCGATATCAACATTATCGCCGTTAGAATTACAGCCTCGTGTCGTGCGTGAAGTCCAGAGAAGGCTGAGGTTAGGGGGAACGAGATTCATCGTGACTTACGGCCAAAGACGCGCACGTTTGAAAATTTATGCCTCGCAGCTTGGCCTTTCAATCCTGAGGCCTGATGAAACTCTGGGATCAATGTACAGATGTCAAGTAAAGCGGTGGATTCATCACTCCGTTGGTCTGACGGTGTTGGGTTCAGATGCCACGGACACCATCAATTGTGCTCACAGACAGAGGCTCTCTCAATCACGTCCCGAAGCCGTTCAGCTCACGGCGGCCACAACATCACGCCTCATAAACACGCTGCATCATTTGTTTGTGTGTTCAGTCACGCTTGTGGGCTCTTCGTTCAATTTGCCATACAAACAGTGTGCAAAACCCGCTCCATACGCCAATGAATATTCACAGTCGTTCCTTCAAACATTAGAGCTTGCGATGCCAAGGTCATGGGTTTGATTCCCAAATATAAACCCTCAATGCGATGCGATTCACTCTGGAAAATGTATGAATGTAAATAATAAATTCCTCTGCATTAGGAAAACTGATTTCCTTGGGCATTCCTCCGGAGGTGGTGTGGTGAAAACTTGTAATCTTGTGCAAACCACCCAAGGCTGATTACACAACGAAGAGATGCAAATGAAACTAGTCAAGGCTGAATAAATTTGGTATTGCAAGTACAACAGTTAAGCAGCGGAAATGTTGCATGAAGTGTCACTTATAGCTCTATATTTTTATGATAACTATACACAACTCGTTTTGGACAGTATATTCACCCATATCCTCAGATTTAGGATATTTATCTATCTTTTCTAATGAAGTCTTATCTTATCTAAAGTTGATAAATCCATCAAACACTGGAGCCTCCTCTTTTTCTTCTGCCGACAGATCTCGTCTTCTGCATTGAGATGTACATCGAATTACTGAAAAAGACCAAACCGCAGGGAGGGTCTCGCTTCAATGCTTCGGTTGTTGATTGTGTTTTGATATGGATTTTGATTTAATGTGAGATAGTGGAGGGGAAGGGTTTAAGTCACCTAAAACAAGTGTGTCGTTTCACCTAAAAAACTGATTCATGGTCAGGGCTTGACATTAAAACGCGCCTAATGCGGGTGTGTTTCTGCAGTGCCGTGTGATGTTAGCCACGACGGCAGGTTGAATTTAACATATATAATATAAACATTTTTCAACTCTTAAATGGCATCTGAAGTAATAAACAAGTGCTAGTGTTGTCAATCTGAAACACTTCCAACACTCATCTATTCTGCAGAATAGATATACAATACCAGCTGCTCTCTCTCTCTCTCTTTGTCTCTCTCTCTGTCTCTCTCTCTCTCTCTCTGTCTCTCTTTGTCTCTCTGTCTGTCTCTCTCTCTCTCTCTCTCTCAACACACAAACTCACTCGTTTCATTTGCGCTTCGTGAATATTGCTGGTGTGACAGGTCTTGAATTTTGCACGTATTTTGCATAATTTTCATTCCCTCAGATTTTGTTCTGCCTCACACCCAAAGTGTGGCACATGATTAACATCAGTGTGTCAGGTCTTAAAGTAACAGCAGAATTATGAGACAATATTAAAAATATCTATGTGGCAGTTTTTCCCCCTGGCATCAATGTCAAAATGGTCACTTTGGAAAACCACCAGCCACAGTGGAACAACGTTATTATGTTGAAATAACAACTTAATATCTCAAAATAACGAGTTATTATGTCGAAATAACAACTTAATTTATCAAAATAATGAGATATCATGTTGAAATAACGAGATAAGATTTCTTCCGTACGGAGGAATCGAACGGTTTAGTCCAGATTTTCTGGAGAGAATTGATCACTGTTATGATGAACAGATTTTACTCGCATGTAAACATCGATCAGTGAGAGCCGAAGCTCAACCCAACCTGAACAACACACCGGATCCGGAGCTCAGACGCGCTGTGAGACCAACGAGGTTCATTCCCGTGCGTTACGCTTCACATTCGGATTCATTCCAAAATTGCGACTGCTGCTCATTCCTAATTTCCTGCCGTTGGATATTTTGCAAGAACAAAACTCTGTCTGAAGATACTCTGTCATAAAGAGTGAATACAAATCATTCAGTAGATTAAGTGTGATACTGAGAGGCATCTGGAGATGAAATCACACAGCATACAATTAGATATTACATCCATTAAATTATACATTATGTAGGCATATCTATTTAAGAATGGAGGTGGAGGTTTGATCAGTCATAGATTTATAACGGCACGAGTTCTTCACTTCAAAGAAGTGAATGAGTCTGTCTAGTGCATTAATCCATTAGTCTGTTATTATATCTGCCCACTGCAAAACTCATCCGAGACCCGTGCAAGTTTGTATTTGAATCCGTGTGCTTGTCGCAGTATGTTTGGATTTAATTACTGGCCATCATTTGATCAGCAAAAACCTCAAAGCTAATGAGTGTTCCCACCTTCTCATCAACGACAGCCTGGAGAAAGATCAAAGACGGTGTGAGGGATTCTTCAAGAACATGAAACCCAATTAGAGCAGTGAACCCCACACAAACACCTGGCCTGAAATCTCATTACACCGCGAGACACACATTCACACGCCGCGCATCCCCGAAAATCACGTCCATATCACGAAAGCCACCTTTAGAGCTTCGTTCCAAACCCTGAAGAGCTGCTGACCACCATCACGGACACTATAGATCGTTATTGAGTCAGCCGTAGAAACTGGCAAATGAAGGCCGGCGTTTACTTTGGAATAAGTGTGAAACACACAAAAAAGTTTTTATCTTGCAATTCTGACTTTTTTCCTCAGAATTGCATGATATAAAGATATAAAGTCAAAATTCTGAGATTTAAACCCAAGATATTGAGAAAAGCCCCGCCCCCTTTAGTTACTGTCCGCTCTCACGCCACACATCATGTTCTCACGGAGTGAAGAGCAAAGAGACACTGACAACGAATGAAACAGTTTTGTCATGTTTTAAAGCAGTTGAATGAATCAATAGCGTCTAGTGTGTGTTTAATGTGTCGATCATCTCTAGTTCATTTATAGCATCAAATAAACATGAATGAACATCAGAAGGAATGTTGTTTCAAGACGAGATTCAAGTTCATCTACTCACTCCCCTGACCGCTTTGATGACAAAATGATGGATCATGATTGGTCAGATCGCCTGTCAATCAAACTGTTTGCGAAGGGTCAATTGTGAGATTTAAACTCGCAATATTGAGAAATATCAGAATTGCAAGCAAAGAAGGTGATGTGAATTTGCAATTGCAAGAAAAAAAAGTCAGTATTGCAAGTTTTTATAATGTAATTCTGACTTTATAATTTGCAATTATGAGTGTCAATCTCCAAATTCTGAGGATAAAAGTCACAATTACCTCCTGTTTTTTTTACAATTACGAGAGACTCCCACACAACTATCAGAGCATGAAAACAGTGGAGGATCATCAGTTTCTGTTCACATTAATTGTCCGTCACAGTTTACGTTCATGTTTAAATGACATTAAAACTCATGCCTTTGCTCATCTAAAATACTTTTCAGATGTAATGAAAGACGTCACATGATCAGTTTTAGAGGGATTTGATGAGTGATCATCAGTAAGAACTGGTCATTGTCACACATGAGCTTCTGGAAGTGTATGATCTTTTACAATCGCACTCAGTTTTTCTAACACTTAACAGTACTTTTATTTCTTTATTTATTTTATCTTGTTTATTTTTACAGTGGAGACGACAGTTCAAGAGGTTAAAGAAGAAACCAACCAGCAAGACCTAAAGGCGAGAGGAGTCACCGCAGCACCAGCCCGCAGAAAACCACATGCACATTTACTCAGGGATTCAGGGACATAAACTGCCACTTTGGCCTTATTAGTCACCATCAGCACTGCTCAACTTACAGAGGACCACCTGGAGCGCCGGAGCCACGGCCAGCATCCCAGCGGAGCTCGAGTCAGAGACGACAGCTTTGAATTGAGCATTGCAGACTGTATTGTCACTTTGGAAGTTTGAAACATTTATCTTGCCATTTTTGCTGTGCTCTGAGTGGAGCGCCGCACACGACATGCAGGGAAAAAGAGTAAAAACAAAAGCGTGTGCACGACTGTTTTTTCCCTGCATGTCATGGTGGGGCTCCGCTACGGTGGCCGAGAGAGCTCAAAGCACTGCAAATAAGAAAACACATGTAAATAAAAAAAGCACATGCAAATAAAAAAAAACGTGATCATCAGTTTGACAACACATGTGCTGCAAATCCTCACAACACATGCAAACACAAAAACACATGCGCTGCATATGTAAAAACGCGCTGCATATGTAAAAACGTACTGCGTATGTAAAAACGCACTACATTTACAAAAACGCGCTGCATATGTAAAAACACACTGCATATGCAAAAACGCGCTACATTTACAAAAACGCACTGCATATGTAAAAACGCGCTACATTTACAAAAACGCACTGCATATGTAAAAACGCGCTACATTTACAAAAACGCGCTGCATATGTAAAAACGCACTGCATATGCAAAAACGCGCTACATTTACAAAAACGCACTGCATATGTAAAAACGCGCTACATTTACAAAAACGCGCTGCGTATGTAAAAACGCACTGCATATGCAAAAACGCGCTACATTTACAAAAACGCACTGCATATGTAAAAACGCGCTACATTTACAAAAACGCGCTGCATATGTAAAAACACGCTGCATATGTAAAAACGCACTGCATATGGAAAAACGCGCTGCATATGTAAAAACGCGCTGCATTTACAAAAACGCACTGCATATGTAAAAACGCGCTACATTTACAAAAACGCACTGCATATGTAAAAACGCACTGCATATGTAAAAACGCGCTGCATATGTAAAAACGCGCTGCATATTCAAAAACGCGCTGCATATGTAAAAACGCACTGCATATGTAAAAACGCGCTGCATATTCAAAAACGCGCTGCATATGTAAAAACGCGCTGCATATGCAAAAACGCGCTACATTTACAAAAACGCGCTGCATATGTAAAAACGCGCTGCATATGTAAAAACGCGCTACATTTACAAAAAACGCGCTGCATATGTAAAAACGCACTGCATATGCAAAAACGCGCTACATTTACAAAAACGCACTGCATATGTAAAAACGCGCTACATTTACAAAAACGCACTGCATATGTAAAAACGCGCTACATTTACAAAAACGCACTGCATATGTAAAAACGCACTGCATATGTAAAAACGCACTGCATATGTAAAAACGCGCTGCATATGTAAAAACACGCTGCATATTCAAAAACGCGCTGCATATGTAAAAACGCACTGCATATGTAAAAACGCGCTGCATATTCAAAAACGCGCTGCATATGTAAAAACGCGCTGCATATGCAAAAACGCGCTACATTTACAAAAACGCGCTGCATATGTAAAAACGCGCTGCATATGTAAAAACGCGCTACATTTACAAAAAACGCGCTGCATATGTAAAAACGCACTGCATATGCAAAAACGCGCTACATTTACAAAAACGCACTGCATATGCAAAAACGCGCTACATTTACAAAAACGCACTGCATATGTAAAAACGCGCTACATTTACAAAAACGCACTGCATATGTAAAAACGCACTGCATATGTAAAAACGCACTGCATATGTAAAAACGCGCTGCATATTCAAAAACGCGCTGCATATGTAAAAACGCACTGCATATGTAAAAACGCGCTGCATATTCAAAAACGCGCTGCATATGTAAAAACGCGCTGCATATGCAAAAACGCGCTACATTTACAAAAACGCGCTGCATATGTAAAAACGCGCTGCATATGTAAAAACGCGCTGCATATGTAAAAACGCACTGCATATGCAAAAACGCGCTACATTTACAAAAACGCACTGCATATGTAAAAACGCGCTACATTTACAAAAACGCGCTGCATATGTAAAAACACGCTGCATATGTAAAAACGCACTGCATATGTAAAAACGCGCTGCATATGTAAAAACGCGCTACATTTACAAAAACGCGCTGCATGTGTAAAAACGCGCTGCATATGTAAAAACGCGCTGCATATTCAAAAACGCGCTGCATATGTAAAAACGCACTGCATATGTAAAAACGCGCTGCATATGTAAAAACGCGCTGCATATGCAAAAACGCGCTACATTTACAAAAACGCGCTGCATATGTAAAAACGCGCTACATTTACAAAAACGCGTTGCATATGTAAAAACGCGCTACATTTACAAAAACGCGCTGCATATGTAAAAACGCACTGCATATGTAAAAACGCGCTGCATATGCAAAAACGCGCTACATTTACAAAAACGCGCTGCATATGTAAAAACGCGCTACATTTACAAAAACGCGCTGCATATGTAAAAACGCACTGCATATGTAAAAACGCACTACATTTACAAAAACGCACTGCATATGTAAAAACGCGCTACATTTACAAAAACGCGCTGCATATGTAAAAACGCGCTGCATATGTAAAAACGCGCTACATTTACAAAAACGCGCTGCATGTGTAAAAACGCACTGCATATGTAAAAACTCACACACATAAATGTAAAATCTCACACACTACTGCAGGGTTTGATTCCAGAAAACTTTACAGGCATCATCTTACAGGAAGACGCATCATTTTGGAGGGAAAGCAGATGTTGGTAAGTATTGGCGATGAATTTTGTGTCACTATTTTTATCAAAAATAATATTCAGTTTGAAAATAAAGTGGAAACAATTTCTGGCCAGAATAAAAAAAAAAAAACTATTAAATCGGTGTTCATTGCATTAGCAACAAAAATCCTTTCACTCGATTGTTTGCCAAGTTGGAATATTTTAATTCACCCATTTTAATCATACCATGTCAAAATATGCGGGATCATGGGATTTGGATTGTTTTCAAAAGTATAGCAGATTCCCGGGGCATGTCGATGCTTTGGGTTGGAAGAACAAGCGTGTACAGATAATTCCTTCAAACACAGTCGGGGATGATAACACAGCGACTCGGCTTTGTCATTTTCAGCTCTTTCACTGCAATAGTTGATTAATGTGTCCACAGCCGACCACAGCCGGCCCCGGATTAATGGCTGACTCAGGGATACGAGGGATGGGCTTGCGAATTACCCCACACTACTTTAAGAAAGAAAAGCAGGTTACACCCTGAGAGGCTGAGGTGAAACATGCACAATTTCTCTATTTTTAGCCCCGCACGAGAGCTGAAGCACACCAACCCGTTCCACATCTGCAGATGCAGAGAGAGAAACGTGAGCCCTGTGAGATGGGTATATTGCGCTCTAGCCCATCACTGTCCCCTTGCACAAAATACGCTCAGATTTGTTTGTGTGTGTCAGCGCTGTCTGAGCTATTTCAGGTGTGGCAGCTTTAGCAGAATCAATACTCCAAAAGCCAGAAAGACACGAGCATTCACCTCTCTCTGCAGTGCGGAGGAAAGAGCCGCTGTTCTTCACCACAACGATTATAGCAGAGCATGGATAATTCATGTGCTACCCTTGGGAAAAGAAGTGTGCATTGAATGTGCACTTGTTAAGTACATATATATATATATATATATATATATATTTATATATATATATATATATATATATATATATATTAAACTACTTGCAGATAGTATAATATTAATGAAATAAAAGGCCACTTTCACGACTATGTTTTGTCAGTAAATTTCAACATTTCAAGGCAATTGAGTTCACAGTTCCACAGAAGCACTCTTAATTTCAAATAATTGCACTTCACAAACTATTTTTTCATTTTAAATGCAATAAAGTGCCCAAACATGACATTCACTTCCAAATGAAGTATGTTGTAGAGTTTAATGTATATTATTTCAATAACAAGTACTCTTTTAAAAGTAAACTGTAAAGTTGTTTTTGAAAGGGTATTTTTGTCAAATACACTAAATATACTTTGTTCTAATAAACCTACATTCATTCTGTGAAAGCTTCCACTTCCATAGAAAGAATATAAGTAATTGCAACTCACAATTCTGGCTTTTCCCCCCCAGAATTGTGAGTTATAAAAAGTCAGAATTGCAAGATATAAAGTCTCAATTCTGTCTTTTTTTTGTCTCAGTTTTTATCATGCAATTCTGATTTTATAACTCACAATTCAGACTTTTTTCCCCCAGAATTGCAAGATATAAAGTCTCAATTCTGTCTTTTTTTGTCTCAGTTTTTATCATGCAATTCTGATTTTATAACTCACAATTCAGACTTTTTTTCCCCCAGAATTGCAAGATATAAAGTCTCAATTCTGTCTTTTTTTTTTTGTCACAATTGTGAGTTTTTATCATGCAATTCTGATTTTCTAACACACAATTGGGACTTCTTTAGTCAGAACTGCATGAAGTGCGAGAAAAGTCATTTTCCACAGAATTGCAAGTTTATGTCTCACAATTCTGATTTTATAACATGCCATTGTAAGATATAAAGTCAGAATTGTGAGAAAAGACGACTTCCTGTCACATGTGCTCAGTGTCTGTCTTTGGACTTTTAAGTTCCTGTGCTTTATGTTGTAGTTCTTTGTAGTTTTTGATGTTGATGTGTTTCTTGTTTCCTTGTTATCTTGTCAATCCATTGTGTTTCCGTGTTCTTTGGTGGTTGTTGTTTGAAGTGTCGTGATGGATCATGTTCCAGTCTGTTCGTGTGGAGTTTTGTTATTAAACGTGTTATTAATTCTCTCTCTGCTTCGTCTCTCGACGATCGTTATACATTTCCCCTCACAATCAGACCGAAAACACACAATTGCGAGTTTATATCTCACAGCTCTGAGGGAAAAAAAGTCATAATTGGATATTTAACATGCATAGAAACCACGACAACTGAAGAAACAGGAACTAAACAGGACATTGGAAACCAGGAAAAAACGGAACAAAATAATCTTGACAAATAAGTCTGAACACAAACACTGTGACATTAGTACTATTAGTGCTTAGGCACATTATTGGATATGAACGCACCACACTATCTTGCAAGTTAAGAAAATCACTTCTAAAGAAAATGCTTAATGTGCAATTTAGCAAATTAGTGGCTTGAAACAGATGGAAAATCGCCAGTCTGAAATTATGATTTGAATTAAAAGTGAATATGTGTTCATCAACATAAATATTTTTAAGTAATTCTTATACATTTGCAACGGAAAGAATCAATAATATATAGAACAATGACACCATTTTCTTATTAATGTAAAGCTGCTTTACCACAATATGCATTGTAAAAAGCGCTATATAAATAAAGATGACTTGACTTGACTTGACTTGACTTGACATCTGGGAGGCCGGATTTATTAGAGTTATATTTTTGTTGGTTAATTTTAATTTGTTCTTCTTCTTTTTTTTTGTTTAATTCATAGTCTCGTCATTGTTTTCTTGGGACAATACAACAGGAGAACAGCATGTACATTTTTACTGTCTTAAATGGTGCGTTCAATGGTGCAACTTGACCATTTTATGTGTGTTCCACTGCAGTTATTCTGAAAGGATTCTAGACCATCTCTGAACCGCACATGCATGTTTTTCATTTTCATTTTTCATTTTTTCAAGGAGAACATGTTCATGAACAGCGGAAAAAGTGTGGGAAGTGTATGGAAAAGCATTATTTTTGCAATTCAATTCGGCAGTACTAGTGGTGCAAAAATTCACACACTGCAGCTTTAAGATAAAAAAAAAAAAACCCTCCTGAATGAACAGATCTATAGCAGTATAGAGTGTCTAGATTTCCTGCTGTACACCATAAAACCACAGGGTTTCCACAAAGCCTGCAGATTTCCTGTCACCACAATCTATTATCATGCTGCTCGTTCCTATTTTCGGAAAGACGGTCTCATGTTCATATGTGTTTCATTTATCTGAACGAGTCTGTTCCCCTGTGTTCCTTACATTGTGTCTGTTCCCAAGAGCGAGTGAAACGTGACCTTCCTGAATAAAGACAGAGAACAGCGAGAGAAAGACTACGAAAGAACCACGTCAGAGTTTGATGATGCCAAGAAACCCCAAACATGATGATTCCGTTGACTGTGAGTTTTTGCTGATTTTTTTCAATTAAAAAAGAGATTGCTAAACATAAAGATTTAACTAAATATTTCATTTTTTCAAGAACCCCTTGAAACCCCGAAAATCATGTTTTCTGTTAAGAGTGGACGTTACAATAGTTGATATGATTCTGTTATCAGCATGCGCACAGATTTTTTTTTTTTTTTTTTTTTTAACGATTTGAGATTCATAGTGACCAGATATTTGGACTGTGATACTGAGACTGGAACACATATACATTATATATATATATATATATTCTTCTCCAGTGCAGAAACACCAAATGTCAGACATGTGATGGTCACTTCTATCTTTGAACAGGATTTATTTCCAGGTATAACAGTGCACTTAAAATGTGTCTGACTCTCAATTATAGAGTTACCTATATTTTAAATAAACTACAAAAAATAAATGACATATTTCTTTTGTCATTGCATTCCTTCTTCGTTCACTCAGTCACATTCCGGACCATCAGGGTCAGGGTCTTCATCTGCTCAGGTGTGAATGTTCATAAACAAAAAGTGTCTAAAACATTTTAAATCAAAACATTGTTTTGTGTGTCCGAGTAGGCAGAGTGATTTTTACATCGCTTTGAAGCCGAAACTCTAGACTAAAATATAGTGTTTCCAAAAGTCTTTTGAGGCCTCATTTTTAGTGAATTAATTAAAAACAACGCATATATGTAATTCTCTCAATACAAACATGCACAAATTGGTTTCTCACATATTATTGTAGCCTAGTTTCTGCTGAGCACGGTGAAATGAGACTTTTGTCATTAATATGTTTATAAGTCAGGGCATGTAAAACTACTCCAGGACCCCCAAATCAGCCTCAGACCCCAGAGGTTTAAGAAACATCTCAAAAGATATATTGAAATATATTAATTTCATATTAACACCACAATGTACCATATTAATATCCACAATTATAATCAATTGTTTAAGCCCAGCTAAAATGTCTTTTGTTCCTGGGAAGCAGTGATGCATGATGAGGTAAGAGTAGGGATGGAGGAGGGGTTCTAGGGCAAGGTCTCATTGAGGGGTCAGTTGGCAGTGCCGGTGGTTGTAATTAATCTTCAGGTGGCCGAGGAGGTAAAGGCTTAGTGTCTTCATCGAGGCTTGTGCTTCCACTCTTGACGGTACATCCTCAGAGCCCCTTGGGCGATCCTTCATTCTTATTTATGAGTTTCTGCCCTCCTGCGGCACACCGACACATCAATTCCTCAAGGTCGAAGAGGAGACACAGCTCACTCTAACATGCTACTGTACACTAGATACGAAGAGAAGGCCATAGTGCGCCTGCTGCTGCATTTCTAATGCAATAACTGGAGGAAGTCGCTGGAATTAGGGGCAACTGAGGTCTTTTAATTCCAGACCCCCCCGGGTCCTAGAAATTCAACTACATTACATTAAGTTCATAAAAAAGGACCTTAAGAGGCCATATTGAATGTACAAGGACAGCGTTATCTGCAGGGCACCACACTGAATTATGACTAATCTTTCACATATTGACGTTGACAGTACAAGACTAAAGAAGGAATCAAATGGAAGAAGCTAATTCCATGCTTATGAATGACTGCTCAATTGTAACATTCAGTTGCTCGCACTCCGAGCGGGATTCGAACCGGCGTTTCCAGAATGAGCGGCGGACGCACTAGCAAGAACGCTAAAGACTAGGTTTATCTATAGTCAAGTCAAGTCATCTTTATTTATATAGCGCTTTTTACAACGCAAATTGTGGCAAAGCAGCTTTACATTAATAAGAAAATGGTGTCATTGTGCAGCTTATTCTATATATTATTGATTCTTTCCGTTGCAAATATCAATAGTTATTAGTCTAGTTAATTTAGGTATATCAGCACTGCAGAAAACAGTGACGTAATCGTCCGGCTCAGCTCAGTTCACATACAACCACACCAAAAACACTGCTGAATATCAAGCAAGTGTCCCCAACTTAAGCAAGACAAAGGAACCAAAACTCCAACAAATGGAGAAAAAAACCTTGGGAGAAACCAGGCTTAGTCGGGGTCAGTTCTCCTCTGGCCAACAGTGAACACTATACAGCTCCCCTAAACCTCACTCCCATCCGGGTCACGGCACCAATGTAACCCCTCCGGTTCTGTTCGCACCACTCCGAGCGGGATTCGAACCCCGGTTTCTAGAGTGGGTGGCGGACATGCTAACAAGGCTGAAGATAAGATAACAAGATAGCATACTGAGTCATAGTTTTACTCAGTTCAAAGAGTGTTAGAAAGTTTTCAAAGAAACATTTTCAATGTTTCGGTGAAACATTTGGAACATTCAAAGAAACATTTGGAACGTTTCAATGAAACATTCAGAATATTTCAAACGGTTTCAAAGAAACAGCCTCCCCTATGAGAAAAAAGACAGACAAAAACATTGTATGCAATTTGACTGCAATTACTTCATTATCTCTGTTACATTTATCAATGTTATCCCATATTTCACTTGTAATAAACACATTCTATCTAGCACAATCTCTTTAACCAGAACCATTGTCACAATCATGACCGAAAACAAAAAAAGCATTCGATCTTAGTCAGAATCGGCACTCTCTCAGCTCCTCAGCTGAAATGTAATGGGCACATTTTAATAAGAAACTAAAACTGCCAGAAGTTGGCGGCAAATCATCTTAATGAGTGCGTCATTGAATCATGCAGTCAAACAAATAGTTCAAAACAGCAGATTCATTCAAGGACAACGCAAGAGAACGTCTTTATGAGTGAGTCGTGGATTCTCTCGGTAAAGAAATGTGTCGCGCAATGGATCTACTGTGGGCTTGTTTGGAAATATTTTCTGGAAGAGTTTGGTTCGTGCTGCTCTTGTTGAGAAGACGCTGTTTTCTGCTGCCAAAGCAAATCCACTCTGAAGCACTTCCAAAGGATGAGATTGATACGGGAAAACCAACACCATCTGTGCTGGTTGTATCACTGTGAATCAGGTGCTGACAAAGCCTCCAGAGCTGAAATTCAAATATATTAATGGGTGTTTGGTTTCCGACACATGCAGTAAACACCAGTCACAACAAACTAGACCAATCCGAGCAGAGCACGCTCTCAGAAAACAAGGGTTTAGAGAGACCAAATCTTTGATCGAATACTTTCAACAGACACTTTTAGAAATGCAATGCATTTCATAAGAAAATTACAGTGTCTTTGGTTGCATTGTAGGAGACACCAAAATTAGGAATCTTTAAAATAGTAAATCATGGGCCCTTTAAAATACATTGCATGGTGGTGTATAGTTATACTCAGTTCAAAGAGTGTTAGAAAGCCTTTCCTCTTCCCTAATTTGGCATATCAGACCACTCTGAGTATCAACAAAAGTGCATCCCATTGAGTATCCTTCTGCTCGATTCTACAGCTTTTCATACTATAGACAGTGTTAGTAGTATTTTCAAATGCAGTGACTTGCACTTTTCCAATGTGGCAGAGCAGGAGGAGCTAAACAAGCTAAAACTAGTGCGTTTGAAATACAATTTCCTTCTAATTGAAAGTGGAAATTGCGTCTGTGCAGTAAAACAAGCTCATACAACACGTGGCAGAACACATTTTAGCGTGCAAAAAAAACCAAGGTCAAATGTTATTTTTTGTGCATATGCAATGTCACAGGTATGAAGGAAATGAAGTTCAGAGCATGAGACTGGGATGAGTTCTCAGACAGCGATGACAGCAGCGTCCTTGTTCATGATAGATATGTCCTGGGGGAAGAAACTGAGCAGAATGACTCTGGATTTTAAGGCTCTCAATATTTGTTCAGAGGGAAGAAGATGGAACAAAAATGTCGACGACGCAAAGAAATGTTTGTCTATAGATCTGTGACAAGTAGCAGTATATTGCAACTCCCAGGCATAGAAAAGGAAATAACTGGTTCGGTTATAGAGAATTAATACTTGACGCACTTTTGGCAGGTTTCACAAAACGTATATTTGAACGGACTCTTTCTATTGGTTCATGTTTGGTGCAGAAGTAACTTGGATGAATGCTTTGAAAATGCATGTTTTTTAGGATACCACGGCGGGTGGAATCTGGAGAATATTTGTGATTTCTTCATTCAAGGTTTGCTAATGCACAAGCTTCCTCTTCTTTTCCAGAACACAACTCTGTGGGAAACTCTGTGCTTTATCTCAAATCACAAGCAGACCTGGTACGACCTGAGCAGAACAGTGAAGGGGAACGGTTCGAAACAGAACACTAATACATTCGCCATGGAAGTTAACCATACAGGAAAAGACATTTCTTTCCGGCAAGACGTGCGAGATTTCAAATGCATAAACCTGGTTCAGGATAACTGGTATATCTATGCTGTGAGGTGATAGGTGAGCCGCCTCCATGAGATTTCATGTCAAATTGTTGTGATACTTCTGATTAATTATGGGAGCAGGTGTTCCAGACTCCCTCGGTCACATGAATGCGTCACTCGTGTTGCCCAGGGCTTCACTGACGTCCACACAGAGGACTCACAATGACACCACGTATTGTGATGCTTATTCTCAGAGCCCTCGCAGACAAAAGCGTAGCCTGTAATCCATCATCATAACCATGGTAAGTTTCTTTATCACTGGCTAAAGTTGATGCACATAAATTCAGAACTATCCTAGATGGTCTATGCATCTTCTATTTTTGAGCCGAAAGGTGTTTTTAATTTAAAAAAAGTTCTACAATTAAGTAGATCGCTTTAGGGTTAGGGTTAGCACTTTATTTCAATGGTCCGCTTTAGATGTTCTACTAACTTTCCAAGTACGCGCCAACTTATGCCGTCTTCAAATGGAAATGTCCCACTTCTGAAGTTGTGATTACGAACTCATCGCGTTCAAGGCCTTGTTTGTGATATTAAGGTGCATTTTGGTCGGATCGCAAGTGGACCCATTCCCATTTACACCTGGTATTTTAATCCGTCTTTCCTTTTGTCCATTTTCAACCACTTCTGTCCTGATTTCTAAATGTATGTTTGTTTGTTTTTTCACAGATCTTTCGATCTAATAGACAAAAAAGCTCACACAATTTAAATATGAATGTGCCGTTTATTTGACCATTTTGTCCTCATTAAATGAAAATGTTGATCAGTAATTGTATATCAAGAGCAGGGACACGTTTGTCGACAGAGTTTCCGCAATAGCCTAGATTGAAGCACTCGTCCATGTGAAGATGAGCTTGAGCGTCAAGAGAACACTGACAACAGTGGCAACGAGCTCAGTATGATTTCAAAAACAACACATCCCAAGTGAATTGCTAAACAACTAGAGATGTTTCTTTTATATTAGATACATCCGTGCCACAAAATGTTTCAAAAAGTCTTTGGGAGAACATCGACCCTGGCAAAACGTGGTGCGGACGTGTCCAACCAGTCCCACGTTTTTCATCTTCAAAACAAACTTGGGTCTTCAGCCGACAAAGTTTAAAAGCAGTCTAGCACGCGTCCCATAATGTTTACAGTAGATGGAGAGTGGGCGTCTTTTGTGCTGTTCGAACACATTTGACCATATGGGCATCTATGCTACGAAAGAAATCCGACTGAATGAGTTTTCACCATCTCTGGAAGATGTCGAAAGTGGACAAGCTCAAAATGTTTTACAGCTGTATTTAGCGATCCGATCGACCAAAACACATCTTAATACCATGTGGAAACAGAGTGTGCATATGTAACCCCTCCAGCACACAGCGATTACTAGCTGACTCCCGTCTGGGTCACAGCACCAACGTAACTCCTCCACCACACAGCGATTACTAGCTAGCTTCCGTTACACTCCTGTCCGGGTCACGGCACCAACGTAATCCCTCCACCACACAGCGATTACTAGCTAGCTTCAGGTACACTCGCGTCCGGGTCACGGCACCAACGTAATCCCTCCACCACACAGCGATTACTAGCTAGCTTCAGGTACACTCGCGTCCGGGTCACGGCACCAACGTAATCCCTCCACCACACAGCGATTACTAGCTAGCTTCAGGTACACTCGCGTCCGGGTCACGGCACCAACGTAATCCCTCCACCACACAGCGATTACTAGCTAGCTTCAGGTACACTCGCGTCCGGGTCACGGCACCAACGTAATCCCTCCACCACACAGCGATTACTAGCTAGCTTCCGTTACACTCCTGTCCGGGTCACGGCACCAACGTAATCCCTCCACCACACAGCGATTACTAGCTAGCTTCCGTTACACTCCCGTCCGGGTCACGGCACCAACGTAATCCCTCCACCACACAGCGATTACTAGCTAGCTTCCGTTACACTCCCGTCCGGGTCACGGCACCAACGTAATCCCTCCACCACACAGCGATTACTAGCTAGCTTCCGTTACACTCCCGTCCGGGTCACGGCACCAACGTAACCCCTCCACCCAGGTCCTACTCGCCCTGCTCTGCACGGGCCTTGAACCCAATTCTCTGGCTTGGAAGGAGGCTAAAGGCTGCAACCTCTAGCATCAGTCGCAATAAAATCCATGCCAAAGCTTTGATGTGGAAAAGTGCTTAGACCTTGTCAGGTTCCAGTCAGATGTTTTGTGCAAATCTAAGCTCTTCTTGCAGCTCGCCTTTCTAAATTAATGGATTTGGACAATGACTGGCAATGTTTTTGATATATAAACAACATTAATTAGACCCAAAAGCAGTCATGAGTCTCACAGGTGTATTTGTGGCAATAGCCAACAATATATTGTATGGGTCAAAATTAACGATTTTTCTTTTATGCCAAAAATCATTAGGATATAATATTTTGTAAATTTATATCCAAAAAATATTTTTGCGAGGGGATATGCATTGCTAAGGACTTTTGATTTTTTGCACCCGCGGATTTTCAAATAGTTGTATCTCGGCTAAATATTTTACATGTACATTTTTAGTAGACGCTTTTATCCAAAGCGACTTACAAGGGGAGCAATTAGGGGTCAGGTGTCTTGCTCAAGAGCTCTTTAGTCATGGTGCTGAAGGTGGAGAGAGTGTTGTTCATTCACAATCCACACTTTCAATTCCTGCCGGCATGGGAATCGAACCTGCAACCTTCTGATTACAAGCCAGACTCCCTCATCATTAGGCCACGACTACCCATCTTTTTTCCGTTTTTTTTTTTTCCGATCTTAATATCAATGAAAGGCTTATTTAGTTTTCAGGCGATGTATAAATCGATTTCAGAAAAAATGTGTCCAGGGTCACATTTGTAAAAGATATAAACGATCACGTGTCTCGTCCACTCACAGCATCAAGGGAATCATCCAACAAAAATGCATACTGTACAACAAATATAAAATGTTTATTTGTTTAATAAACAGATTATTTAATCATTTTTCTGGCGCGGTTGACAAAAGCGATGATGCAGCCATCAAAGGTGACTGTTCATGGCATACTGGAGACAATCAGCAGAAGAAACGTCGAGGCGAGCGGATGCGAGGCAGACTCGCCGTGCTGTGCTGGTGAATAAATGATGAACTGTGGGCGGTGCGATCGGCCCGGCCTGCTGAGCTTGACAACTCCGAGCGCTCCGCATGCCTCTGTACGTGACTCGTTTGCATTCTAACAAATAACTCGACTTTCCGCCCTTTCCACGAGACAGCCTTTTTCTCTGAAAACCTATTTTCTTTTCTAATTAATTATCGTGCTTCAGGGGGTTTTCTCTCTTTTAATTAATTTATGCTTGCTGTGCACACTGAACATTTTAATGTCTACTTGAGGCAATAAACCGGTAAAGCGAGCACTGGTGAGCGTGATGCCATGACCCAGAACAGGGATATAAATGTGCTTGCTTCACAAAAAGTAAGTTTCTCTCATGCTCCTGTCAGGTTCCAACGCTTAAAGACTCTCGAAGACGAAACAAATGTCTCGTGCGGTTAACAATATCCCACGTGAATTGATCTTTTGAAGACATGCGCATGCATGATGGTGTTGACGCAGAGGCAGTGGCCTTTCCTCCTTCAGAAGGTGCTGTCAGCACTGCGATCGGTGCTGTCTGCTGACATTTTCACAGGATGCTCTCATGCCCTGCATTCAGGCCTCATCAGCATCTACATCTGACACCCAGACCTGCACTGCTTCCCTTTCACCCTCCAGCCCCACCATCATCCTCCACTTCTCTCCGCAGAAACTGTGACAGTCATCCACTGCTGAATTCAGCTGAATTCACACTCAGTCTCCTGATGTGCGAGCATCAACAAATACTGCGCAAATACATTTCCCACAACAGAAGAGCTGGAAATGTCCCTTTCAGTGTGGCACTTCTATGTTTTAATCACACTTTAGATTAGTCCAGTTCTCACTCTTTATCCCTCAATAAACTACTAATGACTGCTTATTAATAGTCAGTAGTTGTTAAGTGTAGGTATGTAGAATATGATCATGCAAAATAATAATAAACAACCAATATCCTAGTAATATGCAAGATAATAAGAAACTGTTTAATAGTGATGATAGGTAATCTTTAATCTTTTTCATCGACGACATGTTTTCACTGACGAAAATGAGACTATAACTAAATAAAATCCAGGTTTTGATGACCAAAAATATGAACATTTTTCCATTTCCATCAAAGATCTGCTGATCTACGGAGTGGATGAACAACACCACCTTTCACCACATCCCTTCCGGTGTTTCCGTGAAGAATCTGTCATTGTAAATTTGTTTGGGGGCTGGTAAAAGTGTTTTGCGTCTTGTTAATTTCTTTTCTAAAAATGTAAATTTGTTTCGTCCTCGGTAAAAGTGTTTTCTCCATGTAACTGTGTTTTATGATAGGTAAAAATGTTTCCCAAAATGTAAATTTGTCTCAAGCTTCGTAAAAGTGTTTCACAGTATTGTTTTGCACTTCCCGGCCACCGTACCAAACACCGAGCTCAGAGCGCTCCCCTCGGACGGCACATCCGCATATCATCGGACTTATTTGTATAAAATGCAATAACTTTCAATTTGACTGACTTCTCCACGAGGCACTGACACGGAGTAGGTGTAAATCTGCTCGAGAGGGGCGAGTGTTTAGTGTGATGAGGGGATTCGAGTGAGAACTGACGCAGGACGCCGTCAGCATGGCTCCTGATTCCATGCGGAAGCGACGGGTTGTCTGCGGAACATTCCGCATCCGTCTGTATAGCATCCCCATTACTCTCCATGTGTTCTTGAGGCACTAGTCAGACCCCTCTGAATGGGTGTTGGGCATTTGGTCAGAGAGATCTCTCTTTCATTTCCTGTTCAGCTCAGTAAACCAGAGAAAAACAGACAAAGTGCACATGGAGAGCATCTTACCTGGGCATTCTAATACGTAAATATTTTCATAATGACGTGAGTGAAGATGTACTGCGTTGCATGGGTAGCAAGCTCGGCTTTGTTCGCGGTTTGTATATCCACAGTCGATTGACGAATGTGATTACTGCCACCTGCTGGAATAGACAGATGTTTCCTCTCAGAACGACTGTAGTTCTTGCAGCGTGTTCAATCGCAACCCAGGCCAAGATGCAGGCGACGCGAGGCGGCTTTTCGTCGCCGCTAGTTATTCGATCATGGTTTGGTGTGTCGTGGGCTTCACGACCCACACAAACTACAGGATGAGCCCCTGCTGATCTCACCAAACCCATCCCATCAGCAACCCCAGTTTTACCCCGGAGGACTGCCGTCCAAGTGCTAACACCGGGATGACAGCTGCTTTTCAGTGTCATATTTACAAGATTGACCATTTTACTTGGAAACGCAGGAAGAGAACACGAGGAGACTCGCTCTGTTATTTTTGCCCTTTGTTTGGCATGCATTGCACAGGAAACGTATTGATTGCCATAGGAAGAGAGAGAGAGAGAAAATCAATAGCTTTTACATGAATGCACGACAAGCAGTATCTGTTCTATAGTCAGACCTGAAGAATCTTCTCATGAGCTCCTGGATGTCATCCACAGACAGGTGAGGTCGAGCCGGTGATCATCACCCAAACATGCAGAGGAAAGAGAGCGGTCCAGCCATTCTGCTCTGAATTCACAATTAACATCTTAACATGTCTTGCCACAATCAAATTGTGCTGTTCCAATAAAAATAAAAGCAGATATTTTCTGTGTGTACACTATATTTCTGCGTGTAGTAATCTGTGCCATTGATTTAAACAGACAGACCCAAGGTTGTCAGAGGCAGGTTAGTTAGGGAGAATGATGAATGAGAGGTTAATGACTCGAGGACGTCAGGGGAGCGTGTCTGCGTTTTGTCCTCGAGGTCATATGGACAGTTCAGCTGGATAATGACATATAATCTTATGGCAACAATAGCATAGCCTTTTTTGTGATTTTAAGGTGTTGTTACAGCGTGATTACGCAAAAATGGGGTTAAGATTAGGGTAAGTTGCTTAATTTAAATCTGCATAATTTACTGCTATTGCTGGAGTAAGTGCGTGTAACTTGTAACACAGACACTTGTAAAATAAAGTAAAAATAAAGAGAGACAGAAAGTTAGAGATTACTCTACGTTTTCTCTTGATGATATACACTAGAAATTCAGGGAATGTTCCAGATGTTCTACATTTTTTGTCTTGGCATACAAAAATGAATTCATCAAGTTTCTTTTTTAACTTCTCAAACGAAAACAATGCATGACATCTAGTGAAACTTGTTGTCACTGTGCCTGATATTCTTTCAGACAGCCAAAAATCACACGGATGTCGAAGAGGAGATTGCAGTGAAATGAACTCAACCTATAATTTCTGTCCTGAATAACCAGCCAGTGTATATTTTGTGATAGTGACCATCTGACCGCACACTATCCGGCATATTAAACAGCAACTGACCAGTTAAATAAATGGATTTGGAATGGGAACAGAATGGAAGTACGACACTGTGGATCTCAAATGTACTTTCAAGGACAACATTATTTTTTTTTGCACCATTATGGATTTCTTTTTTCTAATTTGAGAGTATGTAACAATAATAATAATACTATTAATAATAATAAACATTTTTGGGAAAATTCAGAAAGTCGTGGGAATAGAAATTGTTCTTATTTAAATCTGACTGTGGAGATATTTCCCAGTGCAGGGTATTTCAGTCCCAAATATTTCAAATAGAGCAGTTCAGATACTGCAAATGTAAAACAGGAACATGTGCAGTATTGCTCCATCAGATATTCATTCAGCTCAGCACAGAGAATGTAAATGAGATGTTCGTTCTCAGACACAACTCATATTGAGCCACTGCAGACTGAAAAGCCAACGTCATTATTCCAGGAGCTCTAAAAGGCAAAGAATCTAATTACACTACAACTGTTCATATATAGATTTCATGTTAGGGTTTCATTTAAAATGGAAATAATTATCATATTATTTCATTTTACCAGTCTAATTTAAAGCAAAAATCAAGATTGTAATTTGTTCACTTCAAATTAAGGCACACGTGCCTCAAACACCGACCCATTATTTAGAAAGAGAGAGACTTATTATTAAATAATCAATTTTTTTTGTGTTATGTGATGTTCCATAGACCTAATAACATCCCACTGGTGTTGCTGCGTGTTTCTATAGTGAAGATGGATTTATTAGACTTATTCTCGAGACATGGGAAACACACAACCCTCGTTTTAAAATATCAACATTTCCAATGTGATTCGAACTGAAAAGAAATTGTTTGAGTTTTTAGAAAATTTCTCACAGTTCCTATTAATGGAAAGTAACACTGATAAACACTAACGTATAGATGTGTTGTTATGAATCCGTTCCGTTGTCCTCCATCCACCTACCACCAGAGGTCGCCCGCTCATTTCATGGACTCCATACACAACACTACATTTCCCATAAGTCCCTTATGTTGATTACGGTCCAGCTGCAACCAATCTAGTTCACTATTTAAGTTTACATTTGTTATTTGCGAAGTACTGTTAATTCTCTAACATTTCTGAGCGCTATCCTTGTCCTGTTTTCGGATCCTGCCTGTGTTCTGTAGTTTATCTGCCTGCCTTTTTGAGCTTAGCCTGGATTATTTACTACGAGCTTACCTATTCCCTGTTACTTCTGTTTGCTGTTGAGTTGACCATTGCCTATATGACAACTTTTTGGAAATAAAGCTGCACTTGGATTTCAACCCGCTGACTCCGTGTTACATGTGTGATATACCGTAATACAAAACATAGTACGGTTGTCAACACTGTTGTCTTTCAATACTTTAAGTTCATTCAATTAATGTTAGATTTATCAAAATGAATTAATAATATTTTTGTAGATGAGAAAAAATACAGTTTGTCTGCAAATGGACAATCTCTGAATAGTTTAATCCAAAATAAATCTGACATATAACCTTTTATTTATTTAATTATTTTTATTAGCCTTTTTGTCCTAGTACTTCAGGATCATCGCGGGAATTCAGTGGGACACTTCTGACCATTTGTCATTCAAGTTGTTTTTAAAATACAATCTAACTGACCTCGTGTAAATTAAGGATTAGTTTATCACTGATACTCTGTGCAGAAGAATACACACATAATGATAGATTGAGCTTAAGTATCACACTTCTTGCTGTACTGACCCTACAGCACACTTCTGATTCAGAACACTTGTCATAAACTGTTGTTGTTGTTGTTGTCTTGTATGTAGTTGCATGAATGCATCTTAAGCCAAGATAATGTACAGTTTGTTTTCTGCAAAGCACTTCTGAACAGCAGAGCATCCTTTGTTTTTCTAGAGCCAAACTGAAGCCAGAGGCAATGCTGGTTTTGACGCGGCCGATGTCACTGCTCCCTTCCCAAACACTAAAATACTCTGCTGTGATTCATAGATGACATCATTTGTGAGTGTCTGTGAGCAATGTCAAGACAAGGACAAGAGGTCAGGTCGCACTCATTCACCACCAAAGGGAAAACACTCATCCTAAAAATTACCCACAGGTACCAATAAAGCACAGACCAAACCAACACACAGTGATTGTATTGGAAGCTGGCTATATTCACGCACACTCAGTTCACGGTTTACGCACTGGAAAAAAGGCATTGGTTATTGTTGCAACCTCCATTCCCTGATGGAGGGAACAAGATTTGGTGTTGATGGCTGACACTAGTTGAACAGTGTTACGAGGTTGACAGTGCAGGTGTCGGCAAGCCCCGGCGTGTCGGTTAACAAATGCACTCACAACATCGCAACCTACCCAAGATCCCACTTAAGCTGTTTAGTAGACTTTTCTTTTTCTTTTCTTTTAACTCACAGCTGTGCGTACCTGATAAAGCGCTGAGAAAGCATTTCCTTTTTCCATGCACAAAAGGAACACTATGGAGACTACATCCCACCAAAATGTGAGGTTAACATGGAGAATACATCACATGGACTTACCCACAAGAAGTACCACACATGGAAAGAAGTCTCTGCAGTAGATCTTACCGGAAGAGGAAGGAAATTCTACAAGTACGGAGCTCTGCCTAGGGGAAGACACAGGCTTACCGTCAGGGAAACCATACCGTGGAGGATACCTCATACAGGATTACCTGATGGGGCATGCATCATGAGAACTGGTTCTAGACTAGAATTCTTCCACAGAATGCGACTGCCACTAGGTGGTGAAAAGTTAGATGCCTGTTCGGGGAACTCACGTGGACAAAGAAGCACACGTTATCACCTCCGTTGCCCCCAACTTACCTGTTCATGTCCATTAGCACACGGGACAAAACTGGCTCCACCCGGAGATTGTAAAATCTCGTGAAGGCATTGGGTGTAGCCCAGCCTGCTGTTTCACAGATGTCTGTTAGAGGGCCCAGGAGGATCCAACACTTCTCACAGAGAGTGCACACTCTCCTAAAGGGCACAGCACGCCTTAGACATGATATGCCAAGGCAATTGCAATCCATCCTCCATCCGCCATCCTCTGTTTGGAGACAGCCTTCACCTTCTGCTTAAAAGAGCTGCTCAGAGCTTCTGAAGCTCTGTGCGTGGTCCAAGTAAACACCAGACAAGGCAGTTGGTCTTTAAAATGGCCCAGTCAGGGTCTCTGGAGATTATGTCGGACCGAACTCAAAGCACGTTTCACTGACAGAGAATGCCTGCAGGTCCCCAACCCTCTTGATGGAGGTGAACACGGTCAGGAACGCCATCTTCAATGAGAGGACCTTAAGCTCGACTGACTCCAGCTGATCAAAAGGAGATTCCATGTGTTTGTCTAGGAGGATTAAATCTCCTGGCACCTCTGAGGATCTTGATGATTAGGTCGTGTTTCCCTAGAGACTTACCATCCACAGTGTCGTGATGGGTTAGGTTGAATGGGTTGAATGGGCAGCTATGTACACTTTCAAGGGGAAAGAGGGTGATACTGGTTCCCATCCAGGGGCCAGACTTGGAGGCTCCAGAGTTCTGGGTGCAGGTACCAAATTGTGCCCCATCCCTGAGAAAGGAGGTCCTTTCACCGTGGAAGGGCTGTTGCAAGAAGCATCCGGGTGGGCTAGTGCGGCGTAACCAACATGACCTGTTCTTCATCCTGAGCACCATCTCAAGAGTGAGCAGTTAGTTGTCAAATAGTTAAGAATGTGAAAATGCCCACTTCTCTAAACGGGCGAGGGCAGCCTCTCCAACTTTCGTGAAGACGCGAGGTGACAGGGACAGCCTGAATGGGAGGACTTTGTACTGGTATGCCTGACCCTTGAAAGCAAACCAAAGAAACAGTCAGGGGCATCTTTGCCTACCACTGAGGTAAACAGAACGCTGCTGAACCTGGGCAGGCACCTGGTGGACAGAATCTCGTAGCTGAGACTGACTGCCCTAATGAGCCAGCGTGATGTGTTTGGCAGTGCTAACCAAGCCTGCAAACTCCATCTGAGTAGAACTAGAGGAACAGTCACTTGTGACGAACATTGGCGAAGCAGAGCATTGGCCGCCATGTTGGGAAGTGACGCATCCCGATCTTGTGGCGGTCAGTTTACTGAAACACTTCATAAGCCCCAAATAGAACTGGTCTGTAATGGGTGAGGAAGCTGCGTGTCCTCAATACGAAAATGACACAAAGGCCACCAAAGGGCCTCCTGGGAAAGAGCAGCTCCTCTCATCTCTGTGTCACCTGTCTCGAGAACACTTTCAAGCCTTCTTCGAGTTCTAGGTGTTTGCCTGATGAATGGGCTGTGTAATCTTGTTGTGGTCGAGCTGTAGGACACAGGCGGACACGAGCAGATGGGGTGCAGGGCCTTGGTGTCCTAAAGGTGGCCTGATGGATCTGGTGGCCATGCCGTGTTAAAACGTTCAATATTAATTTAATTTGAATCCAAACTAATTATTTTCACAAAGGCAAAACATTCATAAAAAGACTGAGATCATTTATCATAACGTAATGAGGGAGTGCGTGACAACGTGGCTGCAGATCCAACTGCAGGCTTTATTAATAAAAGGGATGGTCAAACAGGCAATAGCCAAACAACAGCAAACGAGGAATGGCAGAATTGTGGGGCAGGGCATGCAGATTATGGTCAAGACGAAAGATCAAGAAGATCAAGACCTCGCAGTGAGTGCGAGGCTGAATGTCTCTTTTATAGTTTGTAAAATGAACTGCAGCTGGTAGAGGTAATCAGTAACAGGGTGCAGGACTTCTGGGAAATGTAGTCCGTAAGCCTGAGTGGGAGTGTGAGTGTGTGATGTATAGTGCCCTCCAGTGGTGATCGCGGGCACTTCAGCTGACGATCGTGACACATAAAGACCAGAAACCATTCTTAATATATTGTCTTTAGACACCAACCAAAATGTTACTAAATGTAGGTCTAATATATTATTTTATAGGGCTTTTTACAACTTATTTTCACCAAAGCTGAATCAGCTACAATATGAAAGTAGAATATTGCCCCCGTGTATATAGACCTCCGGTTTAGTTCTGTTCTTAGCCTGTTATTGTGGAAGTTAAGGTTGGTTTGCTTTTCTCGTGTTCCAGAGTTTTTGGTTTTGATGAATAAAAGCTCTCCCTTGCCTGCAACAACCTGTGATGAAATAACAGGGTCATTTCACTGCGCTAAATCACTGAGACCCTCCTCCTATGGTGTCTTGCTAAATAATGGACCTCTCACTGGCATCCATGTGTGGCCAAAACATGTATCACAAAGCTGAAGCGCCTATCTGCAGGTTTACATGTGTTCCACTGACCAGACAGCTTCTCTGTACACTTCATAAATCACACGAGACAGTGAACGATTGGATTCACCTGCACATTTCCCAGGCCCTTCCTGATCGATAACAACAATTTCATCTGTTCTCTGGATACATTCAATTCATACTTCAGGTTGTTCCCTTGCTATCTCTGCCTTGTTTTTTGTAATATGGGTTCTTAATGCAATGCCAGGAGGCAGAAAAACAAGGTTTTTCAGTAAAAAATTCCTGGAATCAGTGGAAACCTGGAAGGTCCCTCACAGACACAAGCGGCCAGGTGAAGAATGATCGCTTGTTCATGAAGTGTCACAAGATTTTCATTCTGTTTCAGTGTTTTTGCAGATGTGCGTGTGCGCAGGACGGTATGTCAGCAGATCTCGTCCTTCACATTTTGGCTCTATTTCAAACCCTGGTGAGCTGTGCTACACTGTCTACATACCCTTGTGAAAAAGATGTACACTGGATTCTATTGAATATGCACTTGAAGTGTACTTCAAAAGTTAAAACTAAATTAAAAAACAAACAAACTGCCTCTTAGCTGTACTTAAAAAGAGCACACGTTCATAAATAAGTGTCCGGGAACACTTTATTTTACAGCGTCATTGTTACACATGCTTCATGTAGTTACTATAGTAATAACCAGGGCTGGGTGGGTTACTTTTAAAATGTATTTCACTACAGATTACAAAATACATGCTTTAAAAAGTCATTTGTAACGTATTTCGTTACATTACTCAAGTTTAGTCACTTCATCTAAATACTTTAGAATACTTTGGAATACTAATAAGTGTGGAACTAATAAGTTTTTATCTCACAATTCTGACTTTTTCCCTCAGAATTGTGTGATATAAAGTTGCAATTGTGAGTTATAAAGTCAGAATTATGAGATATAAACTCACAATATTGAGAAAAGTCAGAATTATGAGATATAAACTCACAATATTGAGAAAAGTCAGAATTATGAGATATAAACTCACACTAAATTCACAATTGCAAGAAAAAAAGTCAGTATTGCAAGTTTATATCTCCCAATTCTGACTTTATAACTTGCAATTGTGAGTTTAAATCTCGCAATTCTGAGAAAAAGAAGTGAGAATTGTGAAACACAAACTCACAATTGTGAGGAAAAAACAAATTGTGAGAAAAGTCACAATGACGAGTGAATAATAAAATGACTCTCAAAACATGAAAACAGTGAAAAACATGAAACTGAACTGGTCTTTTTCAGACGGTCAGAGTCAGAGAATCACCAATCGCTGTTTAAATGACATTAAAACTCAAAGTAATCACTTTGGTAATCTAAAACACTTTTCAGATGGAACTGTGATCTGATTACCACCCATTTAAACTGAAATACAGTCACTCACATTTTCTATTTTAAATGCGTCACTAAGTGACTTGTATTTCGTTACTCCCAACCCAATAATTACATGCACTTAACGCGGTGAAAACAGAATGGTGTAACGGTATATGTCTTCATCTAGAAGCATTCAGTTCTCACTTACGTATGTTATTTCCTTGTGCTCTTTTTAAAAGTATGGTAAAACTGCACTTCTTTTCACAAGGGTGGGCAGATGTACACATCGACAGTGATTTGATGTGACAAACTGGCAGAAAACGCTGTCATAGGCTCTTCGTCTGTGTTTGGAGCAGAGCCTTGGTGAATCATCACGTCCCACACATTGCAGTAAAATACTCTCAATCAATTTTATAAAAGGTTTCTGAGCATTTTGAATTCTAAAACCGATATTCAGGATATGTGGCGAAGATGCTGATCTGATTCCATTTTCATGTTACTGGAGAATTACAGACCGAAAAACATGCAAAAATAAAAATTCTCATCATGTAGTATTTGATTTCAGTGATAGCACAGCTTTACAGAAGACGGTGTCGTTATTCAGCTCAGTTTAGTTCAATGTTGATTCAATTCAGTTGCAAATTTCATCCATTACTGTACAAAACAGGTTTGGTTGAGCTATAAAGCAGCTCAATATAGTGTCAATATTCAGCTCAATGTTAATTCACTTCAGTTCAATAACTGTCAATGTTGCGAAATGCATCAATTCTGAATCGAGAAGTTCTACAGTCGTTTTCCAGCTCAGTTAATTTAGTCAGCGTATGTTATTAAAAAAAAAAAACTGTAAAAGTTTTATTTTACCTTTGAGCATAAAATACATGATTTCGAGTGACGTCCAAGCGGCTCTATCTCTGAGAGCTGAGAGCGGTCAGCGACTGAAGCGATCCCGTTGCATAACATCACGTCTTATTTTCAGGTCTTGGAGTCTCTTGGAAGCACTGAAAGAGACAAACAGTTCAATGAATTCTCCTGACTCAAAGTGTGTTAAACGCTCTGATGCAGCGTAATTGGATTTGTAACAAGAACAAGATTAATTAGATTAGTAACAAAAAAAAAGAAAAAAAAAAGTATTTTAGGCACAAATTGAGTTCTGTTTAAACAAATCACAGCCGTTTATGAAGCGTCAGCAGGATGATCAGGTGGAATCTCTGGAGCTCGCGGAGCTGTGCTGGGATCAGTATCAAGACGTCGATCACCGTCTGCACGTTCATTTGGTCACTTCAGCCACTTTCAAAATGGTGCTCTCACTGAAAAGGTACGAAAGGTTTAGATTCAAAAACAAACATGACTTTTTCTCTGTTTGCATGAATGACGGCAGCGTTGGATCTGACACGAACAAAACCCGTCATAATCATGTCACTCATTTACACAAACACTAAACATAAATTTTATGTAATTTAACTACATAGCAATTTTCCATCCATTTGGATGACATAGTTTTAACATAAACAAACTAATACACTTAATGTGATTCATATTTGTCAGTCATACGTAAATGAAATAGATTTATGTAATAGTTCACAGGTGAATGAACACTGTTTAGTGGTCGTGTGTGTGCGCACTACTGAGTTAAAGCACCGTTGAAGCAGCGTCAGAGTTCATGACACGATTGAGCAGTAATGATGAACGCCTGCTGTTAACAAGCAGAATCACTGAAGGACAGAGAAACACAAGAACTACAACTGATGAAATCAACTGAAGATAAAAGACATTTCATCTCTCACTATTACATAAATCTATTTCATTTACGTATGACTGACAAATATGAATCACATTATTAGTTTATTAGTGTGTTTATGTTAAAACTATGTCATCCGAATGGATGGAAAATTGCTATTAAACTTATGTTTAGACAGAAATATTTTTTTGAGTGTACTTACACTCAACTTTCGGAGGGTTTAACATGTATAACGCAATTTCTTCAGGAAATACGCCTAAAGTAAAGGCTGAGGATATTATAAACCTCCATGAAGTTTAGCAGCTTTCACTGAAAGTCTTGCTGGGATGTACACTAAAGGCGGAGAATTTGACATCGTCAGGTGAGGAATGAATAAATCAGGAATCTATAAGGTAAATGTCAGGAAGGAAAAAACACTTTGTTCTACTGAAATGCAGCAGAAAGCTGATCTCCGACCAGGTTAGTGGGTTCAAGCCTTAAGTGAGCGATCAATCAGCTCCTCATGGCCACTGTCCAGGACAGACGCTCCAACGTGAGCAGATATAATATACACTGCAGGGTAATAGAGACACAAATTGAAGGTGGATATAACAGAGGTCAGGGACTCACCGGATATTTCGCTCTTTTATGGAAGAGACATGCGGAAATAAAGAGGCACGCTCCCCTTTTAACAACCTTTAATAGTATTGACGTTCATTATTGGTCCGGTTGACCATGTTCAAAGGACAAATTCCTTTGTGAAGCTTCAGCTCACTGACAGAAGATGAAAAATAAGGCTGTAAACACGTTTTCTGTAAACTGCTTTCTGCTGAGATAAAAATGGGACTCTTGAGTCCTTAAAGATACACTGTGCCCAAGGACTAATGGCTCAAAGATGGGTTTAAAATAGCATCGTCGGCTTTAAAAAGAAACAATGTTTTGTCTGATTCAGCACTTTATAGGAGGTTCCCACTCCACCTCAGGGCTCAACAGAGATTTCTGTCACATCACTGTGATTCAGATTCAAACAGCTTTACTGGCATAATAAAAGGCTTTAGCAAGGCATTGGTCACATTAAATAACAGAAATACACATTTAAATACACACCCTTGTGCGACCTTATGGACATTTGTCTTTTTGCCTGTGTTAATGCAAACTGCATACATTTTGGCACAGGTGTGTATTTTTATTGGAATTTGACTATTTCGCCCCCATTTCCTTTAATAAATCTATTTTGCACTAGTAACACAAAATAGTTCCTCTCTGGACCTCCAGGACAAAAATGTCCCCATTGAAACTGCCAGTGTTAATCCCATTTAACTATAAAACATTAATATACGTTCATTCTGTTGGCAAGACTTCAAAATGTACATTTTTACTATTTATTTACCAGATGGTGCCATTTTCTCAGATTTGGCCTATAAAAGCAAATACTCACTTCATTCCTGTTTTCTGATTCTGCGTATTTTAGAGCCGATTGGATAAATGATGCAGTTATAATTGTGCGTTTACAGTGTTGATGTTGTTGTCTGGCCTGGGATCAGGATCCCGTTCATGATTCATTTGAATCCTGATTCACCCACTTACACTATGCCCTAAAAGTAAGTTTTTGAGAAGAAAACTAGATACTTTTGAGTAGCAGAAGTGTTTGCCCTACTTTCAACAATAAATGACCAGTTTCTCGTCACTCTGGTGTAGATCCTGTTCTCTGTTGCAACGTCACACTAGATTGTAAGTATGTAGTACTTTTCTGTCATAGGCTGCGTTCACACTTGTAGTTTGGTTCGTTTGGTCCGGACCAAAAAACAAAACAAAACATATAGTCCTGGTCCTCTCTGGCATTTTTAACTAAAGTTACCGAACCGAAGGCGTAGGGATACGGTCACGACCCGATCGGTCGGCTTTTATGATGTCTATTTGGCGACGGACTCGCTTACCGAACACTCAAACAACGCTGTGTTCTGGATTAAACGCCGTCATTTCATGCTTTATTTTACCAGCTGAGAATCACGAAGAGCTCATCAAATGTTCAAAACAGCAGCAGGATTTCCAGAAACTTCACCTCCTCGTCGCTCCACGTTTGCCCTCGACTCATTTTGGATTCTCCGATCTTCCCGCGTCGTCACATCAGTGACTTGTAGCGTCGCGTCTCGTGACATCACGTCCTGTTTTTGGTTGGTTTACGTGTCTTTGGTCCGTGTCGCGTTCATATATCAGCCGAACCGCACCAGAGTTCGTTTGGAAGCGGACCGAGACCCGTCTTTTTAGCGCTTGTTTGGTGCGCCACCAGGGTTCACATATGAACTGAGCGATCGCACCAGGGTTCGTTTTAATCCAACCAAACATGACAAGTGTGAACGCACCCTTAGAAACTTGTTCGTAGCGCACCTGGTACAGCACTGCGCTTTTATCGCACATTTATTATTTTGGAGCTAACTATTATCAACTATTATCAACAGGATCTTATTGCTGTCAAGCAAAACAATCATTCTTATTGCTTGGACAGTTGCGGTGTTCAGCGTGAGCAGGGTAATGAGCTGAAGCAGTTGAGTGTTGACTTTGAGACAGTGTCTCTCTCTCCGTACACATGTTCTCCTCTCACTTAGGCTTCGATCGATCGCATCCAGAGTTTCCTCCAAAGCCACCGATACTCTCAAGGTCTGCCCATCACGCCAGCTGGCTCTATCGATTTCCATCAGCGATGAGAAAATGCCGAGCAAAGATGCCCTTTTTACAAATCTGCAGTAGGCCGAATAACAGACATGTACACCTCAACATGTGTTCGTTCATGGAAGTCTTTAAAAATTCATGAAGGAACAGAACAGGCGTATCTTTCAAGATGAACATGGTTGTGAGTTTCATAGAAATTCAGCGAGTCATAACCCTTCGCCTTACCCTTGTGAAAAAGTACGCTAGAATACTTTTAAAAAGAGTACTTATTTTGGAAATAATATCTTTAAGTGAGAGAACTTAATATAATATTTTCAGACACTTAATTGCTTGTTATTTGAGACATGATACTGTAATTACTGTTTAAATTTACATTAAATGCAATTAGTTGAACTTAAGTGTGCTTTTATTTTTTACTCACTTACAGTAAGCAGGACTTAAGTAATTTCATAATTACTTTTATTGTCTTTGAAATATGGTTAAAGTGTGCTGCCAAATGAACTGTATAAAGTAAAATATACTTTGATATACTGTTCAAATATACTAATTAAATATATTAAAACCTATACTAAAAGCATCTATGTCATTAAATATATTTGTAATGAGACTGTGATGAGCAGGGCGAGAGTGATGATGAGCGTAAGCTGCGCGCTACACCGGTCTCGTGTCTCTCACGGAGGAGCTCCGGAAGCATGAAAGAGGAGCGACGACAGTGAAGGACGAGAGAGGACCAGGCCTGGACTTTATGTTGTGTATTTATTACTTTTACTTTCGTTTTATTGTTTGTTTATTTATTATTAAAAGTTGTGAACGTTCGCCGGTTCCCGCCTCCTTCCTTCCATTTAACCCCGTTACAGAGACATTTGTAGTGATGAAGTTGGCAATTTAGAAAATTACCAAATAATACCAATAATAATACCAAATAGCAAACTTCAGTTGACGAAGTACTTTAGTATGTTAGTCAACACATCAAAATAAGCGTACGTCTTTAAAGGTACTAACTTTTTAATTTGACATTATTACTACGTGTGTTAAGAAACAGTCATAAACGTGTACTCTCTTTAAGTATTTCCTTTTATTTCATATTAAATTATCTTTTTTTTTTTTAAATATACTTTAGTACAACACAAGTGCACATTCAATACAATGAAGTGTAAGGAACACGATCAATCCAGCCATACCAAAGTATCAGCTTCTATGAATTACTGTACATGTAACTGTCCTCTGACTGAATAATTCACTGCCTCTGCAGGACGTGGAGTAATCTCCACCGCATCTACACTCCCTGTGCCTTCATTGGCACACTAAACACACACAATCCAAATCTGGAAAGTATTACATTTGTTAAATTGTCATTTCCTTCATACAATGTGGCAGTGGACCAGCACTGGACCAGCTCAAACCAGCTCAAACCAGCACTGGACCAGCTCAAAACCAGCTCAAACCAGCACTGCACCAGCTCAATCAAGCACATGCACCAGCTCAAACCAGCACTGGACCAGCTCAAACCAGCACTGGACCAGCTCAAACCAGCACTGCACCAGCTCAAACCACACTGGACCAGCTCAAACCAGCACTGCACCAGCTCAAACCAGCACTGCACGAGCTCAAACCAGCTCAAACCAGCATTGCACCAGCTCAAACCAGCACTGGACCAGCTCAAACCAGCACTGCACCAGCTCAAACCAGCACTGCACCAGCTCAAACCAGCACTGAACCAGCTCAAACCAGCACTGGACCAGCTCAAACCAGCACTGCACCAGCTCAAACCAGCACTGCACCAGCTCAAACCAGCACTGCACCAGCTCAAACCAGCACTGGACCAGCTCAAACCAGCACTGCACCAGCTCAAACCAGCATTGCACCAGCTCAAACCAGCACTGGACCAGCTCAAACCAGCACTGCACCAGCTCAAACCAGCACTGGACCAGCTCAAACCAGCACTGGACCAGCTCAAACCAGCACTGCACCAGCTCAAACCAGCACTGCACCAGCTCAAACCAGCACTGGACCAGCTCAAACCAGCACTGCACCAGCTCAAACCAGCACTGCACCAGCTCAAACCAGCACTGGACCAGCTCAAACCAGCACTGCACCAGCTCAAACCAGCACTGCACCAGCTCAAACCAGCACTGGACCAGCTCAAATCAGCTGCCATGCTTCAAAACATGCCTAACACCAGCATAAGCTGTTTTTATCAACAGGATGAGCGGAATAATGGCACAATCATTGCTTTATAGTTTGAAACTGATGAACTTTGCACCACTTTTATTGAACTCACAGCTGAAATGGAAGCAATTTCAGAACCGATGGATTTTGCAACTCTCATTTTCCTGTTGATGCTCATCACATGGACATCTGTAACTGTCATTGTCACGTCACTGGCAAACAGTTTGGCTGTGCACCCAATTCATCTACGTCACGTTATTTTATATTGCAATAATGTTTCACAATATTACAGTTTTCACTGTGCTTCTGATCCAGCCTTGGTGAGCAGAAGAGACTGAAACGTTTGAATGGTAGTGTACATGTATGAAAGTGACACAGATGTGAACTGAAAATGTCAAATTCCGAGCGATGAGTCATCCAAGAACAGGTCTGTGTCATTCGTGAGGGATGACAGCCGTGATGAAGATCGTTGTTCTATGTAACCGTTAATCAATGTACAGTAATTTAGCCGTTTTTTTTCGGATTGCTTAACCAGTGACCTCAAGGCTTTATTTACATAGACACTGTTCATATATAGGCATGCATTATGTGGAGCATAATTATGCAGAAGCGGTTGAATGGTGATACGGTATTTATTGTTTGAACTTTTTATTTTTAAATCTTTGTTAACATCAGACGTGTTGTCAGTGTCCATTGCTCCGAGATGTATTCTTCACTGTGTTTCAGAGAGTGGCATGGCTTGTCAGACATAGCAACAGTAACTAAGGGGGCGGGTCTTTGCAAAAGGTCAACCCACATGAGCATTAAATGTGAAGAGGCGGGGCCGTTCCCTATCCCCTATATAGTGCACTATGTGCCGTTCACTGTTTGTGACGGATTTCAGCTGCAGCTTCAGCGTCTGTTTACAGCAGAGGGGGCGGGGCTTTTTATAAAGAGCATTTGATTGGACAGAAGTTCTGATGAGGAACAGAAGTGAGGCTGTTTTGAAAGCCTTTTTCGCCATTGTTTCAGGGAAAAAAAAAAAAAAATTCCCTTTTGATTTCGTGGTGACTTTAAATCTGTCCTGTGATCAAAATGCATAGAAAAGAACAGGGGATAAGCTTAACCTTAATCATCACGTCTCTGTAAGCCATCGAAACATTTAACATCACTGCCTGAGAGATGCTTCATGAGAGTATCTGTTCAAGTCTCTGGCATTTGTAAGTCTACGATTTGTGAAATCCCTCCACCTGCGAGCAGCCGTCACGGGAAACCAGAGATAATAGATGATAAAGTTATAAAAACGGATATATTTCTTCTTAAAAACATCACTTCACTTCAGAAGGCCTTTATTAACACCATATGGATCACTTTTTCACACCTTTTTGGGCTTCTAGGGTACCATGGATTTGATACTTCAATCCATTATAAAGCTTGTAAGGATGTTTTAATATAATGTTTGACTGAAAGAAGATGGTCACATTGTAACAGTTTGAGAAACTTTGTGGTTGTGTTTCCTCTTCCTCACCGTGAAGGGGGCGCTAGTGAGGAATCTGCAGAAAGGAATAATTGGTTCACAAAGATTACTTATATTTATTTTTGTTTTGGGGGATTTAACACAAGATGTGGATTATATTTTATTTATTTATTTTTTTTAACCTTAATTGTTTGGATTTTTGTCTGACTTTCTGTTTGTGGAACTGTATGGACTTCTCACTAATGTTTATGTTTATTTATTATTTTTTTTAAATATCAGAATTGTTGTTTTTCTGGGGTTCATAATTGTTTTGTGGTAATTATTGCACTATTATTTATGCAAGATGTTGAATTATTAATAACACCTTGCATATTTTTGAACTACTTTTGTTGTTTGGTTATTTTATTATTATTATTATTATTTTTTTTTTTTGCTTTAATATGAACAAACAGCGAATCCTCCCTAGTATAGATATGTAGCCTAAGCTTTTGCATGACAGAGAAGCGCTTATAATATAGACTTAGGATGGCTTGAGGGTGAGTGAATCATGGGGTAATTTTCATTTTTGGGAGAACCATCCCTTTAACTATGATTGTCATTCTATATTAAACCAGCAACCTCGACTCGGTACTCGAATTGGTCCCGGGACTCTTTAACACCTCGACACAACGGAGCCGTCTGCCAACAAGCAAGGTCACCGGCCGACTTAACCGAATTGACAACAACCCAGCGTTCAGTGATCAAATTTGAAAACGGAATTAAACAAGCATGGCGAGCAGAAACGCCCAGTCATCCAAAATACCCACTGCCATCTATCAAGCCATCTGCATCACAGCGGTCAAAAGTGACCTGCAGATAACCAGGATTCTGGAAAGTTTCCAGAGAGGATGTCTCCAGTGTATCCTTGAGGCTCCTGACAGGTTTGTACTGAATGTCTTCTGCACAAATCCTCTAGCCAGCCAAAATTAGAATCACAGGAGCTGCGAACGATGTGCGAAAAAGAGGGCGTCTGTGGGCACCGACTCCAGAGTCACGTGATCACGCTAATGTGCAGCTCAATAAACATTCCTGTAGAAATATAAATAAAAGAGCCAATGACCCGTCACACGGTCACTGCTCCGTCTTCGCTTCAGCACATGGGCCGAAGTTTTTCAAGGTGTCGAAATTCAGTTGAACAGCAGATGAATGAAGATTGCTGCCCAAGTGCTTTTATAAAAAGGCCACAGAATGAACTGACTTGTCTTGAAAGGGACTTTGGTGTGGTGCGGTGAAGTTGAAGTTCTTTCTTGTTTTCCACTGGTATCCAGAACATTCCCATTTATTATTAAAATGTCCTTTAACAGCTTGCTTGTTGTTTTGGATACAACACAGCACAATATTAATACACTCCGTCTCACACACACACACTCACACACTCTCACACATACACACACACACACACACACACACACACACACACACACTCACACTCACACTCACACATACACACACACACACACACACTCACACTCACACTCACACTCACACACACACACACACACACACACACACTCACTCACTCACTCACTCACTCACTCACTTACAAACACACTCTCTCACACACACACACACAAACACACACACAAACACACTGAGAGCTGCATTGCAGTGCTCCCTCAGACAGCCAAAAACAGACTTGACAAAGGCTCCGTCCCAACAGCCCTTGTGATGTTTCTTCAGAGTCTGCACTTTCGTGACGTAGCGCTGCTTTGACTGCTGCGGAGTTTGTAGGTTTGGCAAAAGTGTGCGTTGAGGATGCATGTCGGCCTTAAAGGGGGCGCTCTCGAGCACCCTTATTTTAGTTTTCAGAAGGGTGTTTGTGCACCCTTCCCGAGCCCACGAGCGCCCAGAAGTGCACACTCTGAAGACGACCGCGAGTGTTTAGGGTGCCATTTGGGACTGGGCCAAAGTCTAATTCAGGATTTGTGCATATAATTACTACTAACCTACTTCAGATGTCTACAGAGAGAACTTCTCATTTTTATTCTTTCATTCATTTCTTTTGTATTCAGCAGTAATTAAGATAATTGTTAATTGTGATAATTAGCTTCACTGGTAATTAAAGCAGGTGCCTTTGTCTTTTCTTCCCTATTGTGATGTCTATCAGAGGGAAGTGGGAGTTGATTGGATGTTGTGGTTTGCTATTGGTGGATCTCGTGTGAGATCATCAGAGATGTCGTTGCAAGAGGGAGAAAATATTTTGATTCAAAATTATGAGGAATAAATAAAAAATAAAAAAATATGATGAATTATTGATAATACTGCGATATTTCACGCCATATTATACGCTCTTAGACATGTCCCCCCACGAGGGTCGAGGCTCACGTTTCTTTAACTCTTAAATTGTCTAAAGCAGAGGGTGAAAAGAACAGTTAGAGACATAAAAAAGTGCAGGAAAGCTGACTTGAAAGCGATACTGCAGAGGCAAAATGAAACAGCTCAGCTTGTTTCTGCACCCTGTGAACTTCTCTGTGGCAGACGTGAAATCTGTTTCCTTGAACACGGCTGCCTCTTGGTGGGGGAAACAGAAGCACAGAGCAGAGAAGATGGCGAGAAACAAAAGCACATGAAAGTGAGCATGAATTCAATGACCTTCTTAATACATTCCAGGTCTTGTTGTAAATTATTTGTCTATGCACAATATTCCACATAAAGGTTTGACTTCATAATCCATCATCATAATGCTCATTATTAATCTCTGCAATGTTAAAAAATTACTGTAAATTTTACAGTATAATACTGGCAACAGGGTTGCCAGTTACTGTAAAAGTTACTGTAATTGAATTAACAGAATTTCCCTGTATTCTCTGATTACAGTAAATAACTGTATTTTTTTAAATTACGAAGGGTCAATTTACAGCAATATTCTGTAAATTTGAGTCAAACCAACACGTGACCCCAGAATGCATTGCAGTTTACAGCAATATGCTGTATTATTAAACAACAGCCAGAACTCAGGAGAGATTCCACAGGTCTTTTCTTCCTGCTTCATTAAAAAAAAAAAAAAAAAAAACTTTCTTTCCCTTTTCCCTTCCTACTCCAGCTTATGGTACTGAGCAACGTATGAAACTTGTATTGTGAGCACTTCCTGTGTTATTTGCCAGGAATGTTTGTTTTCCTCACTTGTAAGTCGCTTTGGATAAAATGTAAATGTTGTAATCAGACTGTACAATAAACAATAAGCACTGCTAAACTATAACTTTCTGCACAGATATTGAGCCATTTCACTTTACAATTTTCCAACGTGCAATATTTATTTTGTGTATTTCTATTTTACCTGCATGTACTTACTATAGGGTTAGGATGAGGGCTTGGTTTAGGGTTAATTGCATGTAATTATGCTTAATTTCTAGTTATTACTACAGTAACTACATGTAACATGTGTAACAATGACGCTGTAAAATAAAGTGTTACCCATTTTTTTTAAATGTTAGCTGCTCTACGCCATCGAATCAATTCACCATCGATAAAATTATGACCTTGCTGAAAATCCTGTCGCTGTCTGAAATGTCACATCGCAAGAAATAAAATCTCAAAGTCGTGACGGATCTTTACTTTCATAATGTATTGTGATTCCAACCAAAAGAAAACTCTTTTTTTTTTTTACAGTGTCCTTGTGACACAGGCTACTTATTATAGTAATAACTTTAAATTATGCATAACTAAATGCAAATAACCCAAAACAAAACTCTATAGTAAGTACATGTTGATCATACTGAACTCAGATCTGTAAAATAAAGCATAACCAGGAAAAATTTATGGATTTAGTAGCACTTTATTTCACAGGACAGTGAATCTCTTGCATATGGATTTTGAGTTTCCCATCTCTGAGCTTTCCTCGTGTGACAAACTTCTCAAGGTGGCCAGGTTACAGCTAGACTAAGAGACCTGAAACGCTCAAAATTAGAGGACGGATTTCTGTCCGCGGTTGGGGTCCATCCATGACGAAGCCCTTCTTGTGTCTTAACGCCTTCGACATCGACATATTCATCTATTGTATAGTGTAGGGTATATGACGATGGCATCATCCCTTAAGAAACCAACTTTCCCACTAAGCCGTGCAGAACCACCTCAACGCTAGTTAGGAAAGCGTTGATAATACGTTATACATTATATATGGTCAATGTCAATTATCAAATTTTTCATCATTTAGCAGACGCTTTTATCCAAAGCGACTTACAAGGGGAGCAATTAGGGGTCAGGTGTCTTGCTCAAGAGCTCTTTAGTCATGGTGTTGAAGGTGGAGAGAGATGTTCATTCACAATGAACAGCCGGCGTGGGAATCGAACCGGCAACCTTCAGGTCACAAGCCCGACTCCCTCACCACTAGGCCACGACTACCCCATACTACCTACATCAAATGTCAATTTCATTCACAATAACATCTATAACAAAATCTATAATAAAAAAAAAAACTATGACGTACATAGTCCATTGCCAAAGAGGCAAACAACCAAAGTAAATGCGTATAACCCCCGGTAAGGTTTTGTCAAGGTCAAGTGCACCTGCGCTCGTGGACAGAGGAACAGCCTGATCACTGCGATCAATCACGTTTAAGAGCCAGGAGGGCTGATCTACAGTCTGTTCACATGGCCGTGCCTGCAGGGGGAATCTGTTACTCACGAGTTAAGACACTCTTACAGCGCTGGTCCTCCACACCGGTCACCGGAGCCACACAACAACCTCGTCAAAACCCACAAAAATGATAAAGTGACATCCTTTCTTTGCCTTTAAGACACGACAGGCAATCCCTTTGTGAGGGTGGAGCTCCTACAGGGGTTCAGGCTGCAGAATGACTTAAGAAATATTATCAGCAAGATGGTAGAAAACTGTACATTTCTTGTCTATTATACCAATGACGGAAATAAGCGCAGTTTGTAATAGCTGAATATGTGGGAGAGCGTCGCTATAATGTGACAATATTAAATTGCAAAAGGTAACATATCAAAGTTAATACCAAATCAGAACTAGTTGGCACATCATTTGTAGTGAAAGAATTTAATGACAATATATGGGTTTATGGTTACACTTAAAATGATTAAACTGTACGATAAAAACTTATACCATTAATCGAACCCAGCATGTATGTAAAAAGTGACCTGAGAGATAGAAAGAAAGAAAAGACAAATGGCAGAGAGCAAGAGAGCAGAGCGCAGGAAAAGAAAGAGAGAGACTTCTTTTATCCTTTTCCTTGACAATGTGACTGAAACCCAAATGTGAGGCATTCAAACTGACCAATAAGTAAAACTTCTCCCCGCTGTACTGAAGGTGCGATAATTCATAGACCCCCGATGCACAGGCCTGGATCACGATCAGCTCCTTTGTGTCTTCACAAATGCTCTTGTAGCACGAGAGAGGGCACTGAAACAGCAAAGCCAATGTCTTTGTTCATTTTTAAAATATCTTTGGATATTTTCAGTCTTACACCTTTTTTACGCACTGGTCCATTTTGGGCTGTTTTGAAAGAAAACATACAAAATATGCTTGTGAGTGTTTATTTTATTGCACTTTATTCTGTAGATTTAAATTCACAATCTCCACTTCAGCAGCTTTAAATACACCAAACTTTACGGTTTTATTATTATTCAATTTTTACAGAGGGGTTTGTTCATATATCATTTGCCTTATTTACTGTATATTATAAATGTGATTTTTTTTTCCGGACTATTGACTGCATTTTATGATTTATGGAGTGATAAAAAAAGATATTAAAAAACACTGAGCTCTAATATGTCAACAAAATGAGATAAAAATGTTGAGCCTGGCTTTTTCCAGATTTTGTTCTGGAATGTTATGCAGATTCACATGTATTTAATTAAATATGATTAGGTGATATTGATTAGTTCAAATAAGGGCTCTGAACCAGTTCAAGGAATGATAAAAATGTATAAAAACAAAAATGGAAATTTAATCAAGTTTAAAAATTGTTCTGAACAGAAACCTTCGTTTGAAATTGCAATTAACCGGTTGATAATGTAATTTTATCATTCTGTATTTTAATTTGGCAGTCAACCAATCTTGTCAACGCCGTTTCGTTGCAATTGCAATTTTATGTAGCGTATGTTTTAACCAAATATTTTGAAAAATTACTTTAATTTCTTTAAACCATCTAACTTACCGTTTTTCCTTGTCATTTAATGCGTTTGGCCAAAATCACAAATCAATCCTGCTACTACACACTCTGGAAAGACTGCATGCATCACCTCCAGGCTGCTATGTAACATTTGAAAATAAAGCAGTCAAATAACAAAAACTGTGCAAGATCTCTTTCCTCAGCACTGAAATGGCCTTTGTCGCAACGGGCAACGTTGTATAAATACTGTCAACATGAACGAAGCCGTTTGCACTTGCAATAGCAAGTCAATGGGGAGAAATTAATCATTTTATTGCCAAGGGACTTACAGTAATTTTTTAATACCTTGACTATGACTAGAATATGTAATGAATAAAGAGTATGACTATTTAGCGAACATTTACAATGACAACAATTAAACCAGTTACATTTAAACGTTTCCAACAAAGTGGATCAACTTGTTGAACAGTTTTCTTGGGACATTACCATGTGACTGCTGAAGTTTGGCAACCAGATTCAGCAACAAATGATCATGTAATGCAATAAAACAGCTTCTCTTCCCTGCAAATGATGCCATGGAGAATGTGAATATTTAATTTAAAGGCAAAAGGTGCAGGTATTGTTATTCATTTCAGTATCGGTAACAGAGGGCGATCCTCTAAAGATGGAGTAAAGAGTTAAGAAAACGGGTTATTAATGGGTATTCATTTCTAATCAAATGTTAATGTTACAAAAGGAACATAGTGTAACGATTGTCAGCCGCTATAACCACTAGAGGCCACTTCCCATAAGCCCCGTACCTAACCATTGATCACCTCACCAGCTGCAGCTTATCATGTTTACTATTTAAGCTCAGCGCACACACACACACACACCTCTTTGCGAGGTCTTGATATTCCTAGTGTTGTCATTTCTGAGCGTTTGTTTCTGTTTTGCCTGCCTGTCTGTTTACCGTTGTCTTGGATTTACTGTTAACTTGCTGCCTGCATCGACTCCTCTGCCTGTCCACTCTGACGTACCTAAAAAAGTTAAACTACTTTTTGCTTTTAAGCCCCGTTTCAAATGTTTATCTATTCCTTAAATGAGACATTTCTCCTAATCGATATCGATTATGTTCGATAATACAAATTGTAATGGAAAAAGAGAGTAGAAGTGTATCGATTCACTGCAGGTGACCATCCATACGCACCTGAAGCAGCTGATCGAGGTGTTCAGGATCTCTTGAAAATCACAGGCTGTGTTGAAGAAGGCTGGAAATAAACTTGGCAGGACGGTGGGTCTCCAGGAGCAGGGTTGAAGAGCTCTGATATAAAGGACAAAGCAGAGTTTAACAGCCATCATAATGCCTGAAACATCACCGAAAACCTGAAATGTTTTTCAATCTGCTGATAAGAAAGAAAAGTTTCTCCTTCTTTTCTCAAAACAGGCCACATCTAAACCATTTGTTCTTCCACAGATCATTGCATCATCTCTCCCGCGCACGCAGTGGCGTGTGTACATTGGATTAATGATTGCTCCAGCATGGCTGACATTGCACTCAACAGGAAGGCAAAGGCATGAGCAGATTCTGGGCCAGATATAGAGATGGCAGCTGCTCAGCATCTCACATCTCCCAGATCGCTCTCGCTAGAGGTCAAAGGTGACTTCAGCAGCAGCCCGTCCTCAATGCACACATCATTATCCCTAACCTATAAAGCATCATATTTGATATCCAACCCTTTAAATCCTTCACATGTTGTCTACTAGCCCTTTCGTCCGATTGACAGTTTATACTTTATCAAGTAAAAGATATTGCAGTATAATTGTACAAAGGTCTTCCTTGAGCTTTGAAATATTTACAGATTTCTGAAAGTAAACACAATGACATTTATATTGTTAATGGACTGAAGCAGCTTCAGTTTACTTGATTATCCAGATATCATTTTATATTATCCAAAGGTTTATTTGTTCATCTGTCAATCATTGCATTAAATGTTTTAAAACTTCAGAGATTTGATCATGTAATTAAGCATTTAAATATCATCTTACTAAGACATTATGGGCAGTGGAGTGACGATTGATATATATACGCATTTTATGAAAATATCTGCTACACTGTTATAAAGATCTAATTGATTCACATTTCAAGATATCAGGAATATCAGCATCGGAAAAACAAAATTGCATATTTTTGATTAGTTTGGGCCTCTGAATAAAACTGAGCAGAACTATATCAGATGAGCCATAAAAGCTCGATGTATCAAATGTTATACTCAACAAAAAAACCACAAGCTCTATTTATTTATTTAAACATGTTTTCAGAACCTTTCTGGATCTTCAGAGGTTTAGAGACTCACTGAGCCGTCGGATTTCATCAAAAAATCTCTTCATTTGTGTTCTGAAGATGAACGAAGATCTTACGGGTGTGGAACCACATGAGGGAGACGAACTTAAAACAAAAAATCCTTAGCGACAAGTATGTAACTACTCTAGAAATGTGGCTAGATCTCGACAAACAGGGTTTGGTTTTCATCATGAAAGCATGTGACATGAAGAACATGAACCACATGACAGTTTCAGAATTTATCTGACATTCTCTGGCAGTATTTCCCAGCCTTGAAGGCAGACAACAAGAAGCAGAGATGAGAACATCAGCGCTGGTCTCAACATCCACAAAACAGACAAATGTTACAAACGACACTTTATGCAATTTTAATTTTATTTCAACGCAACACATAAAACCGAGCACTACAGACTTTGGTCACGTTCTCGTTTTCCATTAACCAACAATCAAACGAGCAAATAATATTGCAAACGTATAACATCTGCGTTTTGTTAGAGGATCCTCGAGAGAAAAACAGTTTAAAATGCTTCACACTGCTAATTCAGGCTGATAATAAATTACTTCAATGCATTATGTCTGTTGCGTAAACATTTGTGACACCAAATATTCTTATAAAAAGCCAAAAGGCATAATAAAAAAAAATCAAGGTAGTGATTTTAATAGCTATATTTTGTCAGTATTCTCTAGCAGACAAAACACTGAGTTTCTGTTATACATATTTGTAGCACGAGAGCATGCGTTTATGTAGTCGCTCTGGCTGATCCCAGATCTGTATTATGACCTGTGAGGACAAACTGAAGAGCTTTGAGAACCTCAGAAAGAACGTCTATACAACAGTATAAAATTAAACTAAATTTGATGAGCTGCATGTGAATTTAACACCCAGTTAAGTTGCGACGCTTTTCATAGTCTCGTCGTTTCTCTAGAACACATCACATTGTTAAAATTTGTCTTGAACTTTATTTCAATAATAAAATTAAATGAGTAAAATGGGGTTTTTTTTGCACATGGAGACATTTGAAGAAACAAAATGATGTTAAAAAAAGAACAAGTTCAGAGATTTTTTTTTTTTTTTTTTTTTTTACAAAATCCTAAGGATTTTTACAAAAATATATTTTTAATAATTATTTCACACTAAAACTCTCTCATGATGCTGATGGCACTTAATCTAGAAGGGGCATCATTTATCAGCAGGAATTTGAACATCTTCTGAAATTATAACAATGATCCGTCGTACGGCGGGGACACAGGAAGAAGGCTTTGATTAAGCTTGCAATGACCGAGAATCCCACGTATGGTTAGAGAAGGCTCCAGCCGTGTGACGCACAACATCCTCATTTCTTCATATGATACTTCATGCGCATCCCCGCAACAGTCTCCGATAGCAGGGGACAGGGATTTATATCAGATTCTCCCAAAATACGGCAAAGGTTTAACACTTGTGCTTCATGGCAAGCTAAAGAGAGAGAGAGAGAGTTTACTGTAAATTACAGTACAGCACGTCTAAATTCTGCTGCCGCTTGCATGATTTGTTAAAAAATATGTTGGTTAATTTGATCATGCATTGTTTAATAATCCTGTTCAAAAGGTTTGTTTTAAATAAAAATGATTTTTATCCGGCAAAGATGTATGAAATTGGGCAAAAGTGTTACATAATGTTACAAAATATTTCTATTTAAAATAAACATTCTAAAATGTATTCTCGCAGTCGCCACATGAAGGCAGCAAAGCAACACAAGCGACTACGTTTCGGAAAACCTCCGAATTCTACCTTGTGTGCGGTTTCAGCAAAATGCTGGGCGCTGTTCATCATCTGGCCCGTCTTCTCCTCGGCGTGTCCCAGTCTCTCGCCGCGCTCGTTCAGCGCCTGACTGGCCTTCTGCACCGCACTGGAGACGCTGTCCGCCGCCCCGTGCAGGATACTGTTCCCTACAGAGAGGACGGCAAACCGGGTGAGGAACACGGACAGAACATGCGCTAGCAGAGAAAAGAAGAACACTTCTAAAAAACAAAACACTCAAATAATAATTTACTTTAAAAGAGTGATTAAATATTGCATGTTACATACAATTAAAGGAAAATATATTTTTTGACCCACTTAGGTGCATCTTTTTGTGTGATTACTGCGATTGTCTTTGCTGAAGGTATTTAATGGTGAATTAAAATACACTAATACATATTTAAACTTGAACGTCATGAATTTAATCACACATTTTTGTAATGACGACGCTGTAATTTAGTACAGGTGTCAAACTACAGCAGAACGGCGAAACGTTGTTCAAATACTACCTGACTTGAGGGAAAAAAAGGCTGTTTTCTTCCCCTTTGCAAAGTAAACTTCAACACCCATGATGCACTGGGTATGTTGTCATTCAGGGTCACTCGGCTTGACCACAGTCCAGCGCTGGGGCGATTGTTTTTTTGTTTGATTGTGAGGGTAAAAATAAGACGTTGATTAATATTTTGCGCCGATAACCAGTTGATTGAACAATCCGTTATCCGTAACGATTCGTACAAATGGCTCATCTTACCCCATTCTCCCCTATACAGTATGAGAGTGACCTCTAGAGGCGAAATCAAAACTAACTTGTGGAGTTTGTTTTGACATGTAAGACTGTGAGCTGCAAAGAGTGGGGCACTCTTTACTTTGGATTTAAAACAGACAATGAAACTATATATTTATATATACACACACTATATGTTTTCATATCATTATAAAGCAATTCATTTTTGACTAGATTCTGCATTAGTATGTTTGCCATATTCATAGTTTTGGGGCAACGCCACCTGACCTCAAACACCGCCTTGCTTTAGTAGGAAATACTTCTAAGCAAACTTTTAGTTATAATGGTGTCAACTTGTTCTCAGTGGAAAACACCAACACAGTGGAAAAGAAAAAATGAAAGAAATGGCCAGCAGGGGGCGCTCACCCTGTGATCTGTGTGTGTCTTAACGCCCCAGTATAGTGATGGGGACACTGTGATGTCAAAAAGCACCGTCCTTCAAATGAGACGTTAAACCGAGGTCCTGACTCTCCGTGGTCGCTAAAAATCCCAGGATGTCCTTCGTAAAGAGAAACATCCTGGCCAAATTTGCCCATTGGCCCCATCACAGCCTCCTAATCATCTCCATACACTGATTTGAACAAATAACCAATAAGCTGGTGTCTCATGCCACACATCATGTTCTCACGCGGTGAAGAGCAAAGAGACACTGACAACGAATGAAACAGTTTTGTCATGTTTTAAAGCAGTTGAATGAATCAATAGCGTCTAGTGTGTGTTTAATGTGTCGATCATCTCTAGTTCATTTATAGCATCAAATAAACATGAATGAACATCAGAAGGAATGTTGTTTCAAGACGTGATTCAAGTTCACCAACGTTCATCTACTGACTCCCCTGACCGCTTTGATGGATACTTTTACCATAACGCTGTTTAGTATGATATAAATGTCAGTGACAAACCTTACAAAATTCCAACTGATTGTCTGTGCGCAGGAATAAAAGTGTCAATAATAATCATAATAATAATATGTTCTTGAAATGCTGATTGACCACATGTATTCCTGGTCCTGCAGTGACATCCCCACGGTTTTCGTCACACACCTGAGCAGCTTCACCGTTTTTGTTTTGCACTGGTGTGAGACTTAGACCGGAGGGAACAGAGAGGCTCGGTCTGACAGAAACACGTGTTTTCAAACAGGTTTCCCATTCGTCAACAGATGCATCTCATCATGAGAACACCTCACAATCAAGTGTTTGGTTGAGCTGGTCTGGGTGCTCAAACAAACGGAGCGATGTGGAGAGTCACAGCGGTTTGGGGAGTAACGATATACATGCGACTTAGTAACGCATTTAAAATGCTAAATTTGAGTGTATTTCATTAGTTAAATGTGTGGTAATCAGATCACAGTATTTTAGACGAGCATGAGTTTTAATGTCATTTAAACATGAATGTAAACTGTGACGGACAATTAATTGATGATTCTCCGACGCTTTCGTTTCTGTTCAGAATATCCAACATTTGAACACAATAATCAGAGGATGTTATTTTGATCTAGTTCTGTCCTGAATAAGATATTTCACATGACAGATGTTCACATACTCCACAAGACAAAATGACTGGATTTATAAAAACTGAATCTTCATCACCGATGATCCTCCACTGTCTTCATGCTCTGAGAGTCGAGCGAGGCTCTCGTCATTGTAAAAAAAAGAGGTAATTGTGACTTTTTATCTCACAATTCGACATTTTTCCTCAGAAACCAAAGACTTAAACTTGTTTTATAAAATCAGAATTGTGAGATTTAAACTCATAACTGCAAGTTATAGTCAGAATTGCATGATAAAAACTAACTAATTATATCTCATAATTCTGACTTTTCTCAATATTATGAGTTTATATCTCATAATTCTGACTTTTCTCAATATTGTGAGTTTATATCTCATAATTCTGACTTTTCTCAATATTGTGAGTTTATATCTCATAATTCTGACTTTTCTCAATATTGTGAGTTTATATCTCATAATTCTGACTTTTCTCAATATTATGAGTTTATATCTCATAATTCTGACTTTTCTCAATATTGTGAGTTTATATCTCATAATTCTGACTTTTCTCAATATTGTGAGTTTATATCTCATAATTCTGACTTTTCTCAATATTGCGAGTTTATATCTCATAATTCTGACTTTTCTCAATATTGCGAGTTTATATCTCATAATTCTGACTTTTCTCAATATTGCGAGTTTATATCTCATAATTCTGACTTTTCTCAATATTGCGAGTTTATATCTCATAATTCTGACTTTTCTCAATATTGTGAGTTTATATCTCATAATTCTGACTTTTCTCAATATTGCGAGTTTATATCTCATAATTCTGACTTTTCTCAATATTGTGAGTTTATATCTCATAATTCTGACTTTTCTCAATATTGTGAGTTTATATCTCATAATTCTGACTTTTCTCAATATTGCGAGTTTATATCTCATAATTCTGACTTTTCTCAATATTGTGAGTTTATATCTCATAATTCTGACTTTTCTCAATATTGCGAGTTTATATCTCATAATTCTGACTTTTCTCAATATTGTGAGTTTATATCTCATAATTCTGCTTTTCTCAATATTGTGAGTTTATATCTCATAATTCTGACTTTTCTCAATATTGTCAGTTTATATCTCATAATTCTGACTTTTCTCAATATTGTCAGTTTATATCTCATAATTCTGACTTTTCTCAATATTGTCAGTTTATATCTCATAATTCTGACTTTTCTCAATATTGTGAGTTTATATCTCATAATTCTGACTTTTCTCAACATTGTGAGTTTATATCTCATAATTCTGACTTTTCTCAACATTGTGAGTTTATATCTCATAATTCTGACTTTTCTCAACATTGTGAGTTTATATCTCATAATTCTGACTTTTCTCAATATTGTGAGTTTATATCTCATAATTCTGACTTTATAACTCACAATTGCAACTTTATATCACTCAATTCTGAGGGAAAAAGTCAGAATTGTGAGATAAAAACTCACAATGACCTTTTTTGTGTTTGTTCCACACTTATGAAGTGACTAAACTTGAGTAATGTAACGGAATACGTTACAAATGACTTTTTAAAGCATGTATTTTGCAATCTGTAGTGAAATACATTTTAAAAAGTAACACACCCAGCGCTTTTTACCCTGTAGCTGTTAAAATGTTAAAAAAGAGCCATGGAAATAAAATTCTGTTAAGAAATGAGTAAAGATATGAGCTAGATTGGGATTATGTATATATATATATATATAAGTACATTTACGAGCCGCTCAATTCATAAAACTAAGATTGAATTGAAACAAAATTCTATAAATCCCTCCAGCTTCAATACAGACTCTTTTGATCCAAGCGTGTGACTAAAACATTCAAAACCTTCATATCACAGTGAACTCACAATCAGGTGTTCATGTTTGCTCAGCTTTAAACGGATCAGTGAACTGAACCTGCCAGCCTCTGAGCCACAGCAACGACTCTACTTCCCACAATACTCTGTGATTCAGACCGCGACGAAAAGAATAAAGACGAGAAGCAACACTAAAAGCTGTTATTTATTAAGTGGGAGGAATAACTGGCTGGCAAGAGAAGGAAGGGAGCTTCCCCCACGACCAGCACGTCCTCGACAGAAGAACACTTTAATTGTGGCGTACGAATATAAACTGTCTGAGCTTCAGCGGTGGAACTGCATTCTAGAATATGCTCCGATTCAACAAATGTACAAATAATCGTCAGCTATTAGCCCACATCAGTGCCTTAAAGTGCTTGTTTTCTTGATAAGACCTTTCATGTAGTTTGTGAAAGTAAAACGTCTCAAAGACCAGCGCGCAGATAAATGGCATTACTGTCTCTCAAATCGACTCTAAAGCGCCTGAGACAAGTCATCGTTTATTCCAGTCGAGCTTCCTGCTGGAAATTACGTGGGTGTGTCACAAATTTGCATAATGCCAGCCAACGATTTTCATTGGCTGCCCGGGAACAATGTCTGCTTTGCCCCACAAACACTGTCGTTGAAGCCGAAACTGGAAGAGTTGGTGCTGTCGACGCAGTTTTCCGCCCTGCTAAAGGAAATCCACTTCACATGCGCTTCCAGAGGAGGAGATCGATGCGCTACTGTTCGTGTCACTGTGAATCACGAGCTGAAATTCAGATATGGTAATGGGAAGTTTGAAGACCAGATTTGTGTGATTATATGACACACTAGCAATGATCAAACATCAGAACAAGATGCAGAGAGTACAATAAAAACACACTGGAGATGCATTCCTACTTATGTCATTTTTATTTCACGCCACCAATTCTGTGTTGCTTGGCAGCCGTTTTTGACTTGTATAAATAAAATGGACCTCAAGTTAATGATGTCTTGATGAACTGTATTACCTTCTGTTAATACACACTATGCTTTATTAAGTATTTAAAGTGGACTGATAATGTCACCATATCAGTGTCCGGTGTCTCCAGTGAAGTTTCAGCTCAGATCATTTATTATCGCTTGTCAAATTCGCCTCTATTTGGGTTTGAGCAAAAACACGCCGTTTTTGTGCGCGTCCCTTTAAATGCAAATGAGCCGCTGCTCCAGAAGAGGGCGGAGCTTCGACGTCTCAACGACAACAACAAAGCTGGAGAATCTCACGCAGACAAAATGAGGAAAGTGTTCAAACGGATGGAGAGACTCAGGAAGACGTTTCTGAACGGTTCGTGGATAAACTGATGGAGTTGCTGTCACTGGCATGTGTCGTCACGCTCGTCTTTTGTGCTAAACCCGTATGGACGCGCATTAACCAGGCTAACGGTTATGATTGCTGTCAAATGCTGTGAACGTTTTTTTCACATACTTGCAGAGAAAGACTTGCCCTTTTTCACATTTTACCCGATTATAGCACATAAATACGGACAAAGTCAGATATTAAAATCATATTAAAACATTAAAGACAAAAAATTATCACTTTGTCATCAATATTATCATTAATAGTAGTAGTAGTAATACATATTTTACACTCACAGCCACTTCATTAGGATCTAATCACATAGCAGCAACTCATTTAGGCATGTAGACATGGTGAAGATGACCTGCTGAAGTTCAAACCGAGCATCAGAACGGGGAAGAAAGGTGATTTCGGTGACTTTGAGTAGTTCAGAAACTGGCAACAGCAACTCAAATAAGAACCGAGGTGTGCAGAAGAGCAACTCTGACCCTTGAAGCTCACATCAGGGGTTATTTAAAGAAAACACTCACAAAAGGAGAGTACAGTGTGTTTGATCGGGGCTTCTCACCTCCCAACAGTTTGGAGTGGCAGTTGATAAACTCCGGTTTTCCTTCGGCGATGAACCGCTGACATGTGTGATGGAGGATCTGGACAAACACGCACTTCTCTCCAGCCGAACCTGCGACCCACTGGTCGGATCCGTTCTCAAACATCAAGTCAAACTCAGGGCAATCCTGCACATTTTTGGATTAAGGGTTAAAGATCGACACCATCAAAACATCATCTCACGAAGATGGAGAGAGCCGAATCCACTCACTCGGATGGAGTCGATGCCGTTGACCTGCCGCAGCTGACCGATGCTCCACTGAGATCTCCGAACGAATGAGGTTGAGCCCTCGAACTGCTTCACTTTCGTGAGGAAAACTTGCGCTGGTTTCTTATTGGTCACTGAAACGGAAAGGGAAACAGTCGTTTGGAATAATTACAAACATTGATGATAAGAAGTGAGCGTCAAATCATCATACTAGACGGATCATGTGACACTGAAGTCACGATGCGATCGCAAAAAGCAGAAGAGCACTAACAAATCTGATCACGCAAATTTCGACATCGTACAGAAACAAACAGTGCTAATAAATCTGCATGACATTTAATATGGAGATGGTCACTGGTGCGTATCAAAGAGCAGTGTTTACAGATCCCACCACACCCGCTTCTGCAGGAGTGAGAACATCCGGCCCTCCACTGTTTGTTCAGGCCTCAGTGTACAACACTCCCTTTCCCTCCATCTGTGTCAGGGTCAGCTCCGATCCGTCGGCCCAGCTTTCACCAGGAGACTCTGATCCAGTGAAACTGAACACTGCACAGTAGTTCAGGGGTGTGTGTCGCTATACTCCCCAGCCATCTCAACACACTCCATATTTGGAAAAATATTGAAATTTGTAGGTAACGTTTAGTAACCTAACTTCACGAAAGAGCCACGCACATGGTCTCCATCACAACTTAATTTGTGAATAACGGATACCTTGCAAAGGCAACAATCGACCATTCGCCGGCAGTTTGATTGACAGGCGATCTGACCAATCATAATCCGCCATTGTGTGGGTCAAAGCGGTCAGGGGAGTGAGTAGACGAACGTCGGTGAACTTGAATCACGTCTTGAAACAACATTCCTTCTGATGTTCATTCATGGAACTAACATTTCTGAACAAAATTTGAGCGGTCAGCTGTTGACCTTGACTGAACCCCTCAAATGACAAGAAATGGTCGACCCAAACATGAAAATCTTGTTCCAAACCGATATGATTTTCTTTTCTTTCTTTAGCATTTTGAAGAACATTGAACCAAACAACACACACGTTATTATTATTTTTGGGTGGAGTATCTTTTTTGAGAACATTAAGACAACAGCCTGACATTAAGTGGACGATGTTATGAGGGATTTCCAGGAAATATTCTTATTATGGGAGAACACCTGCCTATATTTTATAAACAAAACATCAAATTGCATTACCAGACCAAAAGAAATGCGTTTAACAATGAAATTACTACACGAGTGAAATATCCATACTCTTATGCAGTTTTAAATTTCTTCTCTTTTTTATTCTCCGATATGGGAAAAATTGTGAAATACGTAAAATTCGTGTGCACATTTGAATGTGATTCAATTTAGTACTGAATTGACATCCCGGACATCTTATTGTGGTTAAATGGAGAAACACGCACACAAAAGTATGTCGAAATATCCTCGTAAACACTGTCGGTAATGTCTTAAGTGAACAGTCCAGAAATAAAACACATGTGTATCAGTATATTGGATCAGTGCATTGGCTTAAAGTGACGGCAGCCTAATAAACCTGGTCAATGTTAATCAAACACAAAGAGAATCACTCACTGATCTTAACTGACAATCTTTTGTAACTCTAATAAGGATTTATCTAGATTTTATTTATAAAAAGAAAGCTATGCAGTGTTATTTTACATTTGACTTCAATTTCTCAACTTTGATCAGTTGTATTTATTTGTGCTCTTAGTTCAATGTTTACTTGTCTTTAATAACGTTGGAATGTATATTAATTGGTTGTTCTTGGTATTCAGCTGCAATTGAATGTTTTGCCCCAAAATTTATTAGAATCAAAACTAGGAATCGATCAGAATTGGAATTCGAACACTAATGGCGTGGCGTGGAAATAATGGTGAGTCTACAAATGAGGCTTTTCTGTTGGAGGAACTCACTCCCTTTGGCAAAGACTTTATAACTTTGAAACACACCGTTTATATGCACAAACAGCTTTATTACACATTAAAAGGGCATGTGCACTTTTCTAAATGTTTTCGTTTCTCTCTTGGTGAAACGATCTTTCATTTGTGATTCATTCAATTCTAAGTGTCAACAGGCCTTTAGACAGAAACACATTCTCCTGAAGCTCAGCAGTAGATGACTTCCAGACGGCTACTGTTATATACTTTCAATGGGTTTCCCCCTTAACAACCCCAAAACATGTTTATAGAAATCTCCTTTGATACCTCGAGTCATGTGATCGTCCATGCGGAGCACTGGATAATGAAACAGACCGTGTTGCTGTGGGTCTGTGAGCTGGAATGTTCTGGGTGTGTTTAGATGGTCTGAAAGGAGCTGGAGATCCTGGTGATGAGTCTAATTTTCCACTCTGGATTTATTACGATTGGCTAACCACATTTATGCTTTACATATCACAAACTTGAACGGAACATTTGCACAGTCTCTGGAAATGAAATGGTCATTATCCTCTAAGAAAAAGTTTTTAATCACGCACATTATAAACAGGGCTGTGGGTTACTTTTAAAATGTATTTCACTACAGATTACAAAATACAGGCTTTAAAAAGTCATTTGTGACATATTTCGTTACATTACTCAAGTTTAGTGACTTAATCTAAATACTTTAGAATACTTTGGAATACTAATAAGTGTGAAACAAACACAAAAAAGATCATTGAGAGTTTTTATCTCACAATTCTGACTTTTTCCCTCAGAATTGTGTGATATAAAGTTGCAGTTGTGAGTTATAAAGTCAGAATTATGAGATATAAACTCACAATATTGAGAAAAGTCGTAATTATGAGATATAAACTCACAATATTGAGAAAAGTAAGAATTATGAGATATAAACTCACAATATTGAGAAAAGTCAGAATTATGAGATATAAACTCACAATATTGAGAAAAGTCAGAATTATGAGATATAAACTCACACACTAAATTCACAATTGCAAGAAAAAAAAGTCAGGATTGCAAGTTTATATCTCCCAATTCTGACTTTATAACTTGCAATTGTGAGTTTAAATCTCGCAATTCTGAGAAAAAGAAGTCAGAATTGTGAAACACAAACTCACAATTGTGAGGAAAAAAAACAAATAGTGAGAAAAAGTCACAGTGACGAGTGAATTATAAAATGACTCCCAAAACATGAAAACAGTGAAAACATGAAACTGAACTCGTCTTTTTCAGACAGTCAGAGTCAGAGAATCACCAATCGCTGTTTAAATGACATTAAAACTCAAAGTAATCCAAAACAAATAAAAAATACGTCACTAAGTTGCTTGTGTTTCGTTACTCCCCAACCCTGAAGATAAATTATATTAGGGGTGGAGGAGAAGTGAATGTGGCTTCGGGGTAAGGATATAACTAATGAAAACAAACAGACTGATCCACAGAAAACTGCCCAAATGGAATGTAAACCAAGCAAACACACAAAGTAAAGCTGAACACACACTGGGAGTTTTTCCAGTCTTGGGTGTCTTATTGTGACTGTGGCGAACACCAGAAACTTTGCAGGATTCAGTGAAGCCAAGATAAAATCTGTTTAAGATATCAACTCAAAATCAAGCCCGGTCCTACATTTCCTCTTGCTCCAGAAGATATAAACGTCACAACAGTGAAGACTAGAGCAACTTGTGTTTATTTGAACAAATCAGAGTACAAAATGGCTTTTTGTTTCTAAATTATGATAGTTTTGATGTAACAATCCTAATGACATTGTACGTGCACCTCAGGACCCATGACCCATCAGTGAGCATTCTCGTCTCACTGCACCATTGAAGATGACCGGAGATGCGTCCGTGCCAAGAGAAGACCTTCAGAAAATGCCGAGAAGACGGATATATGAACAGAGCAGAGCTCCGCAACGGTTCAGAACCTCAACAGAATCCAGGCAGGATCAAACCGATCAGACAAATGAGTCTGTGGAACAGCTCCAGCCAAGACCTCGAGCCTGATGAACCACTTCCTGCTGAGCATTTCAACAGCACAGCATCTGAATTAAATTACGTGATTACTTAAATTACGACTTTCTTTGTCTCCAGTTCAGGCTTAAAGAAAAATATTCAAGGAACTATAACAAGGGGTCAGTGCTAAATACAGGTGTAAAACATTTCGTGACTGGACCACTGAAACCACCAATGGAGGTGGACTGAAACGCAGACACGGTTTGAACATCTGTCCTGATGTGACATTTGGAGACGCGTCTACCAGGTGTAAACCATAGCGCAGCTTAACACTCGTGTCAATGTGACCCCTTTTTCTCATTCGTCATCATGCAAAGTTTCAACATGCTGGTGTTTTTTGACACATACAAACAAAATCACTGTTACGTTCGTGACGTTCGCCGGGTCAATTCGACCCGCATATTTTAACTGTACGGACCCAAAATAATAACGTTTCTTGTTATATTTTGTTACTTTATTTTTTTACTACCGTATGAAGCTCAAAAATGAGGTTTTCCACACTTATTTCAATCCAGAAACATGTTTTAAGCAGCAGCGTGTGTGTGAAGTTCTGATCCAGAAAGCTCTGGACTTTATGAAATGAGTTTATAAAACAGTCGATATTTTCATTCTACAGCTGCATTTCATTGTTCAGTGATGATGAATTAAAGTTTGAAAAATGTATTTAAAAATGAACTGTTTTTAAGTGTGTTTTAAAACATTTTCATTCAATCATATCTTCAGATATATATTTTTTGGAATATTTGACAAGTGTTGATATTAAAAGTGTACAGTTTGTCCCTGAATCTCGGTTGTTTTTCATCGTGTGATTTTTGAGGAATTGTATTGAATCCAATCAGGGTCAGTTTGACCCGCTCCACAACGAGTCGTGATGCTCATTTTCGGGAAGTGACAGAATTTTAACTTGCACACGAAAACATTAATATACTAATCATTTTCATAACGGTACTAAAATTTTGTTAATTTCGCTATTTTTTTTAACTAAAACATTCACTGTTCCGGTAGTGACGTGAAAATGCACGACACATTTTTTTTACTTAAAGTTTCATGGTTAAAAAAAAATTTAATTATTTTTTTAACTTCACTTCTTAAAAAAAAAAATTTTTCTTTTTGAAAAAATCATTTCAATATTTTCACAAGTTGAAATTTAGGGGTTCGGGTTCCCAATTTTGAGATTACGCAATAAATAATGATTTTATATATACATATGAAACTTACTGAAATTTTAAATATTATTGTGGGATTCACCAGATAACAGAAGGATCTTTGTAAACATCTAATATTTGACAACTGAAATGCTTTTTAAATGTGTTTTTTGGCTGTGGGACGGCAGTTCGCTCCAATTCTGCAGAAGGAAACTTATATAAAAATGAGGTAGAGGCGTTCTGCTTTGATAACAAGAACTGAGGCTGGTGTTAAAGTTAACCCTCGATTCCCCGAGGACTGTGACGGGTTTTTAGAGCAACTCTGAAACCGCTGGTACTTCTTACATCTGGATGAAGGAAAGGTCAAGGATTAGTTCTGCTCATTTCATCAACAATTTCAACTTTTTAGAGAACAAGTTTAACGTTCTGCCAACAGCCGAGATAATGAGAATGAAACATAAAGCAGAACTGGATCTCAGAATGACTTTATACTGTATCAGGCATTAAACTCTTGTGTGAAAGACAGTGATTAGAGTCTATAAATACTGGTACTTTAACCCCCACACCCAAAAATCTGAACATTATGGTCCATTCATTTTAATGAAACGCATTCTTAGTCTTGCCCTGATCGGTTTCAAGTAACATCTGGCAAACGTATCGGTCTTTCGTCCATCATGTCTGTGCTTGTGCAGAAATTTGGCATGATATTGACATCATGCCCTGCGTTCTATTCATTCCTGTGAATCCACAGGGACTCGCTTTGCAGCTTCATAACGCCAGTTTGGCTTTTAAACGTAATGGTGCGGCTGAAGATGCCGTGAAGACTCGGAAAGCAAACGCAACGAACCTGAGACCCTCGGTCCACTACAATTTTCATCCCATTTTCACTTTTTAAAGTGTTTTTCCAACATTTTGCTCAAAGTATGTAAGAACCAGTGTTGTTATACTAGGGGTGGCACAGTACACGAAAAACCGTTCGGTTCATGTGTGCGTCGCATGCGCAATGAGCCCCGTCCGTATTCAGACAGTTTTGCACGAACACACATATAGACAGTAAAAGTGGAAAGGTTCACATACCGCGTCTTTTGCGCGCGCATTTTCATGATTTCCACGCTTTTTTAGGCGCGATATGTGAACGGCCCCTGATGAAGTGTCCCCACAACGCAAGTAAAACCAGTAAATCTTGACATTGTGGGACCTTTTGTCGGTCCCCACTAGGAAACAAGCTTATAAATCATACAGAATGATCTTTTTTGAAAATCTAAACTAGCAGAACATTTTCAGTGAGGGTTAAGTGGAGGGGTGGGGGGGGCAGAATGTACAGTTTGTACAGTATAAAAACCATTACACCTATGGAATGACCCCATAAACCATGAAAACACAACGTGTGTGTGTGTGTGTGTGTGTGCGTATGCGCGTGCATATGAGTGTGTGTGTGTGCGTATGCGCGTGCATATGAGTGTGTGTGTGTGTGCGTATGAGTGTGTGTGTGTGCGTATGAGTGTGTGTGTGTGCGCCTGCGTATGAGTGAGTGTGTGTGTGTGTGTGCGTGTGTATGAGTGAGTGTGTGTGTGTGTGCGTATGTGTGTGTGCCTGCATATGAGTGAGTGTGTGTGTGTGTGTGTGCGTGTGCGTATGCGTGTGCATATGAGTGTGTGTGTGCGTGCGTATGAGTGAGTGTGTGTGTGTGTGTGTGCATATGAGTGAGTGTGCGTGTGTATGAGCGAGTGTGTGTGTGTGTGCATATGAGTGTGTGTGGGTGTGCGTATGAGTGAGTGTGTGTGTGTGTGCGTATGCATGAGTGTGTGTGTGTGTGTGCATATGAGTGTGTGTGTGCGTGCGTATGAGTGTGTGTGTGTGTGTGTATGCATATGAGTGTGTGTGCATATGAGTGTGTGTGTGTGTGCGCGTATGAGTGAGTGTGTGTGTGCGTATGAGTGTGTGCGTGTGCATATGCATGTGCATATGAGTGTGTGTGTGTGTGTGCATATGAGTGTGTGCGTATGAGTGAGTGTGTGTGTGCGCGTATGAGTGAGTGTGTGTGTGTGTGTGTGTGTGTGCATGTGTGTGCGTATGAGTGTGTGCGTGTGTATGAGTGTGAATGTGTGTGTGTTCGTCCAGCTGCCGAACACCTTCATTAGACCAATTAACACAGAGATCAGTCATAAAGCTCAGACCGTCTGCTGATGAATAATGAGCTCATTCTCAGTCGTGTAGCGGAACAGCATCAACAGTTTCAGAAAATCACCTTCTAATCTCTGCTGATGACAATCACATCTCCTGTGATGAACCGTCCCACTGGTATTAAATACATGCAGGCAGTGTGTGGACTGATGTATGGAGTTTATCAAGTCAAAACATGACATTTGTATTTCTATAGCTCTTCACATACACATCCAAAGCCGCCTCACATTAATAATCAGGACAATAACAGTGTTGCAGAACTTCAACTTCATCTCTACAGAAGACAACAGCCTCAACATCCAGCTGAATTCAGTTCAGCTTTCTGTACGTTTTCACGCTCTTGTGACTCACGGACAAAGAGCACATGGGGAAATGTTTCGGATGCAAAAAAACTGAAGGACACAGCAAGGAAGAACAATACCAGGAAACATCAGAACAAAGACTGAAGAAAAAAAAACAAGCAAGTGCCAAAGAAAGATCTGTAAGGCTGAAAAGTCAAACGCAAAATACTCATTTTAGCAGATTTGGCTGATATATGCGCTTCATACAGATAATGTACACTGAACTCAAGAAGAAGTGAGTTTTTAGTTTCATGAAATGAATTTTCCATGAATGTCCTCCTGAAGAAGACGGTGGGAATACAGCAGGCTCTCTTTTCTAATGTTTGTCGTCCTAAAAGCTTGTTTGTGAAGTAGGTGAAGCACAGATCAGAGACAGCGAAACAAAAACTAGATTCATACCAGACATGCCAGCGTTCCAGAACGGACAAAGACAGGTTTGTGTTATCGCCTCTCCATTCCAGTGAATATCTGGAGAGCGTTTACTTTGAATTATGTTGCAACGTTTCTCACATTTACAAATGATAAGATAACACTGAATTACCATGCGACTACTAAGTCAAAAAGTAACAATTTCTCAGGATGTCATTTAGAATCAATACATCAAAAGGCATGAAAAAGAAGTCGAGAGTTTGGTTTCTAAAGTTTAAAAACGAAAAATTCCCAAGCAATAAAAAGACACAAAGCTACAGAACGCGTGACCGAGACGAGCCGTGGAGGCGGTGAAGAACCACAGACACGGTGCAAAAGCAGCACTTCCTCTTCGCAGGGCGACTGGATGACAAAAGCCAGAAGTCATGTGACAGTGGAGGCTGATTTTGCACATTCAGTTTTTGTGGAGATGTTTATCACTGTACAGTGAAGGTCCGAGCAAGACTCAAACCATCTTTGAGAAGGATGCAGCTGATCCCGACTGAACATGGACCTCATTTTTTAACATTTCTGGCTATTAAAATGTACTTTTCCTTCAAATATTTGAAGATGCCCTACAGGAACTATGTAGACAATGTGACAGGTTCAACAACTCCACTGGATTACTCAATCCGTTTAAAGGAAGCGAGGGAAGCATTTCATCTGAAATCACTGGATCGATCTTACGCAGAGAGAGAAAGAGAAAAATCACATGCTTCACAGCCTGTTTGCAACAGCAACACAAGCATTATTATTATTATTAAATTGAATTATTACAGTACGCAGTTATTGCTCATTTATTGGCTACTTAAAGTGCCCCTTTTTCAGATAGTATATAGCAGTGAATGTAAAGATCTGAGTCTGAAATTTTCACACGTTAAAAAATAAAAGGTTTCACTGCCATCATTTTTTTAGATTGGGTTCAATTTTCTGCGTTATTCGTATTCGTAGCAAGTATTTTGAGAGGCGTTTTGACGATTCAGAGCCACCGAACTCCAGAATGTGGTCTGACGAGTTGATCCAGTTCGTCTCGCAGCACAGAGAGCCCAATACTTACTGCTCCTCGTTTTCATATGCGGCTGACATCCTGAAGCAAACTTTGAATTATTCGGGATAATCCTTGATAAGGAGGTGTGTGTGTATAAGTGTATGAGTGTGTGCGTGTGTGTGTGTGTGTATGTATGTATGAGTGTGTGTATGAGTGTGTGTGTGTGTGTGTGTGTGTGTATGTATGAGTGTATGAGTGTGTGTGTATGTATGAGTGTGTGTGCGCATGTATGAGTGTGTGTGTGCGTATGTGTGTGTGTATGAGTGTGTGTGTATGTATGAGTGTGTGTGCGCATGTATGAGTGTATGAGTGTGTGTGTGCGTATGTGTGTGTGTATGAGTATGTATGTATGAGTGTGTGTGTGCGTATGAGTGTGTGTGCGCATTTATGAGTGTATGAGTGTGTGTGTGCGTATGTGTGTGTGTATGAGTGTGTGTGTATGTATGTATGAGTGTGTGTGCGTATGTGTGTATGAGTGTGTGTGTATGCATATGTGTGTGTGTATGAGTGTGTGTATGAGTGTGTGTGTATGCGTATGTGTGTGTGTATGTATGAGTGTATAAGTGTGTGTGTGTGTGAGGAACTCTTCCTCCTCTCTACGCGATCTCAGGAACGGATGGACCCAATATTTCCTCTTTTTAAGAAGAGATCGGACAACAGATTCATCCTCACTGCTTGAAGACATTTTGCATTGTTGTACAATTTTTAGCAATGGATTAATAAACACGTATCAGACGTGGTTTCCGGGCGTGACAAATTCTCAGGATGATGAATACGGAAAATTTTGGACCTTAAGTTTAACGGAGAACACAGAACCGATTCTGAACTGCCTGAAACGAGCCGTCAGTAATTCAGTCTCACTTCCCGTTCAAACATACATTGGTTTGAAACAAATTAGCATATGCTCTCAAACACTGTATCCCACGGCGTTTTCTGCTGCCAAAGCAGACTGACACCGGTTCATTTCACCCTGAATCAAGTTCTGATGAAATGGTAATGGGCGTCACGTTTCTGACATGTGCTGTAAACGGTCGGCCCATCCGACCAATCAGAGCAGGGCGGACGCGAGGAAAGGCGGGGTTTAGAGAGGTCGAATCCTTTGAATCGTTTCAGACACTGTGAGAAAAGAGCTGAAGCTGTTTTTGACCTTGAATGCATGTCAACTTGTTGTAGGAGTCTTTAAAATAGCACAATAGAGCACTTTAACTACATTACTATGGTTTATTTTGATCGTTATTATGAATGAATTCAGCATTTATTGATGATTCGTGTCATTTATCATGTTAGCAATAAACCACTCTGTTTAACCGTAGTACGAATGGATCTTCTCCAATAACAGTGCTACATTTCAATAGTAGTGAGGTCAGGATCTCCTCTGTTGTTCGTTTTTCACTTACTCAACTTCCTTTGAATCAGAGTTCACAGAAGAGACGCGGTTTGGAATTCATTAGTCTGCCGTGACGGAGCAGCGGAGCTCCATGTTCTCCTTCCACCATGATTCACAGTTGGCACCGGTCGGTAGGAAACGCCTCCACTTGATTCACACTCATTGTAGTAATATTTCTCTGGAAAGCAGTTGTTGACCACAGACAGATCAAGAACACAGGTGTTATCAATCGCAAGCGCGCAGACTGAACTGAGTTTAATCCTCCTGTGGTCTTGCAGAAGTCTGGTTCACTTAGACAAGAACTTTCATTAAGGACCCATTAAGTTCCAGTTCTTCTCCTGAAACGCATCTTGAGTTTTCTTCACAATGTTCCTCATTTAAATAATTCATGCGCAGAATAAAGGGGCGGGGCCTGGTGGAGTGAGTCAGTAGTGTGTTGAAACTGGCGGTTATGGTAAGGGGCGGGGCATTTCACAAACCAAACACCAATCGGAGCACATTGTGCTTTTCAGAAGGAGGGGCTTCATAGAGACGGGAAGTAAACAGAGCGTTACTGACAGACTGGGAAGAGAGGAGCTGCAACAATGAGGAAAATAATCAGAGCCAAAAACAACATCAAGACTTTGTAAGGGCAGAATAAATACATCCAGCCAGTTTTATAACAAAAGGGTGATGAGAAGAGGCAACATTCGACCGAATGTGTTTCTGGAGAATTCAGCAGCCAAACAAAAGCTGCGTATCGCAACTGTTCCGCTGCATTTATAATGTATGAACACAAAATGCATTATAAATGACACCTGTTAATGTCAACATAACTTGACAACCACAGAATTGGACCGCGGATCATGCAGCACTATATTAACGAATATACCAATTATAAATAATAAACCTGATTTGAGGAATCGTAACGTCTGCGGCTCACAGGAGTGCAGGAGTCGTGTGTTGAAGCAGGGAGCTCTTTACCTGAGAGGCAGATGAAGGTGGTGTAGTCGCCCTGGCCTCCTGTCGCCAAGAACGGGATCCTCTTCTTCGTCCTCCTCTTCACCTGCACGGCTGCCAGCATCCTCTCGTCGTTCGGAAGAAAGACCGCCTTGTTGAGGGCCGATTTGCTACTCATTGTAGCCGGTGGTGACAGCAACTCTGACAGAGAAAACGAGACAGAGGCCGTTTCTCAACACGAGCTCTCATCTCGTCACCTGGTGCTCTGGGGCAGTTTAATAGAGATCATTTACATTCATTCGCTTTTATCCAAAGCGACTTACAAGGGGAGCGATTAGGGCTCAGGTGTCTTGCTCAAGAGCTCTTTAGTCATGGTGTTGAAGGTGGAGAGAGTGTTGTTCATTCACAATCCACACCTTCAATTCCTGCCGGCGTGGGAATCGAACCTGCAACCTTCAGGTCACAAGCCCGACTCCCCATCACGACTACCCCCAGATCAGATCAAATCAATACGCCAAAACTTGTTGCTCAACAGTCAGTTGAAAAAGATCGCAGCGCATCTCATTTCTCACAAACATGCGATCGGTGTCCTTCAGGGTTCACAGAAGTCAATATCTAGCAGGACGTGTTCGTGTGTGACCCGAGGAGATTTCTTTACCATAAACATTATTGACATTATTATTTATATTCAGGGCTGGGTGGGTTACTTTTAAAATGTATTTCACTACAGATTACAAAATACATGCTTTAAAGTCATTTGTGACGCATTTCGTTACATTACTCAAGTTTAGTGACTTCATCTAAATACTTTAGAATACTTTGGAATACTAATAAGTGTGGAACAAACACAAAAAAGGTCATTGCAATTGTAAAAAAAAACTTATTTTTGAGTGCTTGTGAAGTAATTGTTCAAAATATGATCTATATAGTCAGCATTGACATCATGTGACCCACCAGCATCAGTCGCGTCGCTTCACTGCCATTCAGAAATCCGTTCCCGTGGCCTCATGGGATAGTGAAGAGTCTCTTAAGTAAAGCACAACCATATGTGCACTTCAGAATCTGGCTGGAAGGAGGAGGTCACTCGGGTACTTTTTTCCAAGTCTTTTATGAGCACTTGGACATTTATTTATGAATTCAGACTTATTTTGTCACATACTGTTTTTCATCAACTCTACTGTAGGGAGGACTGTGATTTTGGATGCTGACCAACTAGCGATCATTCTTACTTTTTGGTTTTAAATTAGACTAATCTACGTTTTCTGATTAAAACCGTTATGAACGGTCTTAATGCTCGTGTTCTGTTCCGGGTCAATGTGACCCGTTTAGATTTTCCAGTTGTTGGAAATACTGTTTTTTTTCTTGATATTTTGTGACTTTTTCTCATTTGTCATCATGCAAAGTTTCAACATGCTGGTGTTTTTTGACACATACAAACAAAATCACTGTTACGTTCGCCGGGTCAATTCGACCCGCATATTTTAACGCTCTAAAGCAACTGTACTGACCCAAAATAATAATGTTTCTTGGTTATATTTTGTTATTTTATTTTTTTACTACCGTATGAAGCTCAAAAATGAGGTTTCCACACTTATTTCAATCCAGAAACATGTTTTAAGCAGCAGCGTGTGTGTGAAGTTCTGATCCAGAAAGCTCTGGACTTTATGAAATGAGTTTATAGAACAGCCGATATTTTCATTCTACAGCTGCATTTAATTGTTCAGTGATGATGAAAAAAAGTTTAAAAAATGTATGTAAAAATCCACTGTTTATTTTCAAATGTTGTCAAAACAAATCAGTTTTAAAACATTTTCATTCAATCATATCTTCAGATATATATTTTTTGGAATATTTGACAAGTGTTGATATTAAAAGTGTACAGTTTGTCCCTGAATCTCGGTTGTTTTTCATCGTGTGATTTTTGAGGAATTGTATTGAATCCAATCAGGGTCCACAACGAGTGGACGCAGAAACCCAACAGCGCATGAGGGTTAAAGAAAAAAATAACTTGCAACTGACCCCAGGACTGCGTTCACCAAAAGCATCATTAGCCAAATATGGTCTCAAGTTCCACTGAATGTTGTTGGTATATTTGACCATATTTGGCTTCCAGAAACGAAGCCCAAAGCGTTACTGACAGACTGAGAAGAGAGGAGCTGCAACAATGCCAGACGTGGAAAATACGGTGCCCTGCGGACACAAACACGGACATATGGGCCTCGTATATCAGAACAAAGACTCTCAGTTACAGTCACAAAGCTCCTGTTAGCGAACAGCAGGCCTGAAGGCAAAGGCTTTATTTATTATGCTGCTGTTGTCTGAGCTAAAAGACAAACAAATGGCTTTCAGAAACCAAAGTTGTCATTTTTCCTGGCCTGACTCTTTGCACACCCTCAAAACACACGCATTCCCTCCGTCCACGCCTTGAGAACACATTTTAATGTGCAAAAGTATGCTTTTTAAGGGCTCTGATCCAGATCTTGCATCTCAAACCGGATTAATTCGGTCGGCTCTCTTTAAAATATCTGAAATTATTTCAGTCATTGAAACCCTTGGCGAACCCAGTCACATTCGTCTCCTAGATATTAAAATAAAACATAAAATGTCAAACCAGTTCGTACATGTGCGAAAAAAAAACGACGCTATTTTATGACTCGAGCTTAAGAAACATCAGCTGATGCTCAAGATCCGGGAATTCTAGTTATTCCAGAACAACCAGCCAGAACATTATGACCAGGTGAATCGATGATCATCTTCTATCAAGGCCACATATTAAGGTCTGGTTATATTAGACGGTCAGCAAAGATCTGAGCGACTTTGGCATTGACCCAGTAGCCTTGCTGTAAAACATTGGCCAGAGTATCTCTGAAACCGCAGGGCTTTGTGTTGATGCCGGACGGTGGTGAGAATTTACTGACGGTGTCCGAGGAGGTTCGATTCGCTCGTTTTTAAATACATTTAGCAGGCCTATAAATTTACAATAATATTATTGCTTTTGTATTTTTGATGAAATAAATGCAGCCAGAGACTTCTTTCATAAACAAGAAATAAAAAATAAATAAATAAATAAAAATAAAAAAATAAATAAAATTAAAACAAAATTAATTTTTTTTGAAAAAAAATAAATAAAAATAAAATAAAAAATAAAATTAAAACAAAATTAATTTTTTTAGAAAAAAATAAAATAAATAAATAAATAAATAAAAATAAAAAAATAAAATTAATTTTTTTTTAGAAAAAAAATAAAATAAAAATAAAATAAAAAATTAAATAAAAAAAAAATTAATTTTTTTAGAAAAAAAATAAAATAAAATAAATAAATAAATATATATATATATATATATATATATATATATATATATATATATATATATATAAATAAATCCCAAACTTTGACTTGTATGCACATAATAAACAAAGAATACTGAATAAATTCTCCAGGAAATAATCACTGGACAAAATATAAACAAACATCGACAGAAAATACACATAGAACAGGACCAGCGAGTTAGTTTGACTCCTCACGCGGCCGGAGGAGGACAGGGAAGTCAGAGCAGGGTTTGTTTCCATCAGCCAGAGCGGAAAATATGATGATCCGCTCCGAATCCAGAGCAAGGAAGGAAAACACATGAAGCTGAGGGCCTGCGACTGACTGAAACCCTTAAACAAAAGCAGACCACGGACCCTTCGCAAACGGTTTGATTGACAGGCGATCTGACCAATCGAAAGGGAGTAGCCTATAGTAGATTAACGTTGTTCAACTCGAAACATTTTACCCATACGGTAAAAAGTTGTGAAATTTGGCACATCAACCACAGCAAATTTGGAGTCTCTAACTCAATCCCTCTAGCGCCACCCACTGTCCGCGCTTCTGAACGGTAATTGCTCGGCTCAATCGCAAGCAATGATGTCGTTTTCCATCAGGAAAATTATTCCGTCGTGTTGAATTTTCTGAAAAGCTACATTTTTGAAACAATGTGCACCGAACTCGGCTCATCTTCAGGCCAAAAGTTATTAAAAAAGCTCTTTGATTGAATGATTGGCAACAGCGCCACCAACTGGTCAAAAGTCACAAGCGTTTATGATTTTTCAGCCGTTTTTAGTAAACCATCTAAAAATGTCTTAAACTCTAATTCAATTTAAATGTCTTCTCTCCTCATTTCGGCTGTTTTCTCATTTTTATGATCCGTGAGTTACGATCCGGGCTTTGAGAGCACAGATCTAATCCATTTCACCCATTTCAGAAATCACTCCGACCCGTTCCCAACGAGATCTCGACTCTGAAGACCACATAAATGTGACGTCAAGTCGACATGCTGGATTTATAACACACTAATGTTCTGCAGCGACACGTTATACGCATGTGGTTCCTCTGGAAACATCCGAGAGGAATAACGCTCGCGGTTCACTTTGAAACGGTGCATAAATACAAGCGCGGTCCATTTGCTGTGGTGATTCAGCAGTCGGGGAGAACCAGCAGACAGCCATGATTCAACACACCTGATGTGGACTTCATTATGTTCAGACCAGAGCTCCTGAACGACCCCCTCATAAACCCTAAATCAGGCCAGAAGCGTCGGGAGCCAAAGAAAGAAAAAGCCCGACTCCAGCAGAATTATTATGAATACAGTAATGGAGCAGGATTGATGGTTCTGGACTCGCTTTGATCCGATTTGCTGTCAGACGAAACCAGAGAGAAAAAGTCAAAGCTTCTGTAGAAAATACCTGGGACAGTTTATTGCTCGCTTTGAAAGAGAAAACGTAAACTACCGAATATTTCTTGGATAACGAGCTGAAGTTCTGTAAATATCAGAACAGAAACGAAACACAAGTCACTTAGTGACGCATTTAAAATAGAAAATGTGAGTGACTGTGTTTCATTTGAAATGGGTGGTAATCAGATCACAGTTCCATCTGAAAAGTGTTTTAGATTACCAAAGTGATTACTTTGAGTTTTAATGTCATTTAAACAGCGATTGGTGATTCTCTGACTCTGACCGTCTGAAAAAGACGAGTTCAGTTTCATGTTTTCCACTGTTTTCATGTTTTGGGAGTCATTTTATTATTCACTCGTCACTGTGACTTTTTCTCACTATTCTGACTTCTTTTTCTCAGAATTACAAGATTTAAACTCACAATTGCAGATTTTTTTTCTTGCAATTGTGAATTTAGTGTGAGTTTATATCTCATAATTCTGACTTTTCTCAATATTGTGAGTTTATATCTCATAATTCTGACTTTTCTCAATATTACGAGTTTATATCTCATAATTCTGACTTTATAACTCACAATTGCAACTTTATATCACACGATTCTTAGGGAAAAAGTCAGAATTGTGAGATAAAAACTCTCAATGACCTTTTTTGTGTTTGTTTCACACTTATTAGTATTCCAAAGTATTCTAAAGTATTTAGATGAAGTGACTAAACTTGAGTAATGTAACGAAATACGTTACAAATGACTTTTTAAAGCATGTATTTTATAATCTGTAGTGAAACACATTTGGTGAATTATGTAACCATTTGTAGTGAACAAGCTTGTAAAAGTGTGCATCAAGTGATTCACTCTATATTAAGGCAGATTTGATTCATCTCTTTAAATCATAAACATTGATCAGCACAGGAAACTCATCAAACTTCAACAGAAGCTCAAACACTGAGAGCTAAAGAGGTTTTTTACCGTGCAGCGAGTGATAGGAGCGCCTCACGATCACGATAACATCACGATACCGCAATTCTGCGACGGTCGATATGTTGCAAGACAGTCCTATAATGATACTTCACTTTATGAAAACAAAATGCAGTGAAAAGGTCGAGTGCAAAATGCATATAAATCAGTTCCCGCACTATATATGCAGATTTAATGAAAGTAATTGAGGGCTCGTCTCAATGACACTTTTGTGTCCGTAAATGCTCATTTTTTGGGTCCACAGCCTATAAAACACTTAGTTCTGGGTTGTTTATCTTGTTTGCTGTGTCCCTGCAGCTTCTGTTGTTTTTTGCAATAGTCAGAAATGACGAGGCTCCTTCACCAAACACAAAGTCAATGGAGAAGGAAGGATTGTGTTGGTTTTTAGATTATATATATAAAAGCCCAAGTGCGTCCAGACTTGAATTAAATGTGGCCGGGCATCTATTATTATTACGAATCGATTCTCGTATCGCACAGAGAATGACGACAATTTATCGCCGTTATCAATATTTCGTCCCACGCCCTTTAAGTACATTCGTTTAAATCTGTAAAAGAAAAATAACTTCAACATACACAAGAACATGTTTTTTTTTAGTTTTAATGTTACAAATCATTTTTAGAATCAACTTAATTTTAACCAAAATGTAATTACAGCTAAATGTAACGGATTTTCACTGTCAAAAACAGAATTTGATCATTATTTTGCATGTCACACCAACGAAATAGACATAAAAATTAAGTCTTTTTGTAGGGATTACACTGTATGCGTGTCAGTAAAAATGCAGTTAAAAATAAATAAATCATAATTAATGTTTTTTTTTTCCTTTCTCTCAGGTGAGTATTTTCAAAACACGGTGTCAGAATTTAATTTCGGTTGCAAACAAGTGATTTTTGGTTTGTGTTGCACTGGTTATACGGCACCAGTCGTCTAATAACACTTAGCGGTGTGAATTTAGAAAAGCCAAAGAATGATCAATTCCTGCTAGGGCCGTGCGATTAATCGCAAAACAATCGCGATTTGAGCACATGCAATTTCTAAATCGCACAAGTCTTAATTTATTTATATTTTAATTGAGAATACTGAAGCGTTACTGTGCGCATGTTTAAGATGTGAACCAATCAGAGCTCGGCACCAATGAGAACAAAGCAAAGCGGGAGAACAGAACAGGCAAACGGGAGGAAAGAGGAAAAAAATATGGATGCGGTTCAGAATAAAAATGAGAAATTCAACATCAGTCGTTTGAGAGAGTTTTGGAGTCAAACACTGGACAAAAGATGCCGACTCACACTTATTTCACACAAGAAATGTAAGACGGCGTTGAATACGAGTTTAAGCAGGTGAAATAATCCTCATTTATTTGATGTTGTCTGTTTTTAAGACACAGTTTCGATGATCAAGCAGTTCATCTACTGTACAGTGTGACTTCATTCACTGAAACACAGTTTTGAAGTTGACTTATTATGACTGGAACTTCAGGTTCACCTTCATTTATTTGATGTTGTGTGTTTTAAAGATTACAGTTTTGTTCATGAAGCTGTAAATACAGTTCCTTCATGGTGAAACATTTTGTTCTGCACTTCTCGTGCACTGAATACATTCAGAATGAAGCGTGTTTGAAAAAGCAACAACAATTACCAAAATTGCAAAATAAATATTGATTAAAAAAAATAATAATAAATCGCAATGTGATTATTTTGTCCATATTGCACAGCCCTAATTCCTTCCACAATCAAAAGTTTTTTTTCTGGTCAGTGAGCGTCTTTTACTTCAAAAACACTCATTAATAGTAAATTGATCGATGAGTTTTTTTTTTTTTATCCTTTTTTTTTACCCGCGACACAGCGGCGACGCGTCATCACAGTGCGCACTGCGGTGCTGTCTAGTTAGGGAGCGGACCAGATGTTGGAACGCAGCCGGTCACAAGTTCGTGTTTGTTTAAATGATTTCTCTGCAAACATTTGTTCCTTACCTCAAAAGTCAAGCAGCAGCGATTCTGTACTAGTAAAATCAGCGTGGACTGTTGTAGGAAAAGCAGAAACACTTGGAAATGAAAGAGACACACGACAGCTTTTCTGTCAGTCACACTCAACACTTACTTCGACTACAACATTACACTGCATCTTCACTCTTAAGAGTCGGTTTTTCCTCACCTTTCGCGGTGTTTTCAGCGCTTTCCTCTCGTGTCCCGTGATGTTTTTTCCATCTGCAACCGGGCGAAGTTTGAACGCGCGCTTCTCCAGCCAGTGATCAGCGCTCCAGTGTTCCCTCTCTAGTGTGCACTGCACTCTCTCTCTCTCTCTCTCTCTCTCTCTCTCTCTCTCTGAGCGCTGCTGGGTGGAGCTGAGTGACGTCACCCGCCGCTGCACTTCTGATTGGACGCGGATCAAGCGCGCGCGACGCCGTACCTGCTGCCGCAGCGACTTTTCTGCGAACATTTAAAGCAATAAAAGCAGAGCTCTTTTATCTCGAGAGTAAACAACGGCCTGACTGAGTTCCTCGAGACCAACAACACACAGTCAAACACGCTTTTGTTTTGTTTCCACACTTTTAAAATGTTTATCAACAGCTGCAAACAAAAATAACTAAGCTTTAGTAGGTTATTTTAGGCTAAATCTGCTTTATTTTTTTATTATGTTTGAATCTTTTAGGATTGCATTCATATTTGAAGTTGATTTAGACTTTTTTTTGATGTTTGTGCATTTATCTTTACAGATTTTACGGATTAGTGTTTACTTTTAGAAACTAATGCAATCATTTTGCCCACAATTTTGATAAATTTGTGCGTTTTTTAAACACTTTGTTGAAGAAAAAAAAATGGGTGACTTCAGGTAAAGTGTAATTTATATTTATATATACATACATATTTACATTTAAATCTTCTGTCAAAACATACTTTTTTTTCTCTCAGGCATATGTGTAATTTGATATTTATTATTATTGTTTTGTTTTTTTTAATGTTCCTGTTTTGATTTCCTTTCATGTTTTATTATTAGTATTGAAATTCTATTGTGCAAGGATACTTGTTTGATATTCATGCTGTTTTAAAGGGCTATAGAAATAAAATGGACCTTGACCTTATTCAATCGAGTAGTATTTTATATTTTTTTTTGTTGACTTGTGTACTTACATGATCCCACGTGTTCACCAGGGGCGTGTCCGTGCGTCACTTATCAATGACATCACACCTGTGTTATCCTTGATTTTTCCGGTTTAATTTAGTAGAAAGCATGGAAACCCCAGACGCTTTGATATATTATGTCTGTTTGGATTCATTCATCGACAGAAACTAATCATGTTATATCATGTCTCCCCGAGTCCATCCCGATTCTTTCCCAACCGGCTGTGACCACATGTCCCAAGATTCCACGGTGTCCTCAAGATACATGTTGCTGTTTTGAATAGGCGACCTCTAGTGGACAGAAAAACTACATAGTGTGCCTTTAACTAACATTCAGTCGTAATATTTCCATCTAAATTGTGTTTTTGGATGATATAATGTACCCATAAGCATTTTGACATCATTGCACACCATTAGGTCTAGAGAAGGTCTAGAGAAGACCCTTGTTTATTAACACATTTTATTATAAATTCAAACCCAAAATATAGGCTACAAATTCAATTCATAGCCTTTATTTGGCTGTTGTGACACGACGGATAAAACATGAGTTGACATTAAATTGGTGTAACAGGATATCAATGAAAATTAACTTTATTAAAGGGTTCATATTTTGTTTACAACAGGTTTATGCTTCCAATGTCAAAAACACCGTCACATAATATCCACTCGAAACCCCGCCTTTTCTAGAGCTGCTCTGCTCTGATTGGTTGGTCAGACAGCCCAGTCTCTTGTGATTGGTCTCTGCATTATGTAAATTAGTTACAAAGTTACGTAGGTTCAGCAGAAGTGAACTGAATTACCGACGACTCGTTTCAGGCAGTTCACGATCGAAACAATAACTTTATCTGCACTTTGATCTTTTACATTCACAAACTTCATGAAAGTTTGGGGCACTTTAAATATACCCATATTTTAAGGCTTTGTATTCGGTGTATGTTATCTCAAAACAGTCTGTGGATGACGGAGAATTACTGAGGGTTAAATCACATATTCAACCAAAGACGGGCAGTGACGTCCAAAACAGAATTTTTTATTTTTTTGCATTTTTTCCACGTTATCTGCAGCAACAAATAAAACGGGTCCTATCAATATTATTTAGTGAACAACTTTATAATGCAGAAATGACACTCTTTAGGTCAAAGGTCGTGATGCAGGTATATGTTAATAAAATAATTCGATTTTTATCAGCTGTTAACAGCTATAAAATTGAAATATTCCTTATGATCTGACAAAATTATAACATTTCCTCTACATTATGCCATAAACCAGTTACAAAGCAAAACAGACGGTCGTTTAGACTCAATTAAATATGAATTTCTTTACAAAGCTTCCTTTTAAAATTTAGTGAGAGCAGCCCATAAATGTTGGTGTTTAAAACATGTTTAAAAAGCCTCATATATCGCAAACCGTTTTGACTTTTAATCATTTTCAGGATATGAACTTGTGATATCAACAATTACATTTTCACTAGTTAAAATGTTCATTCTTGATATCAGGAATTCAATTTCCACTAGTATAAACTATAATTGTTGATATCTGTAATTGTATTTTCACTAGTGAAATCTCACCATAGGCTGCCATTCAAATTCAATTGTTGATATCATGAATTCATTTCTTACTAGTTGAAATTCCAGTTTGACATATCAGGAATACAATTCTTACTAGTAAAAATGTCTGATATCAACAATTACATTGTTACTAGTGCAAATGTCTATTCTTGATATCAACAATTGAATTGCTGCTAGAACAAATGTTCATTTCTGATATCAAAAATGATGATTGTTACTAGTAAGAGAGACGTTTCAGATATCAGAAATTATATAGATATCAGGAATTCATTTTCAGATATCAGAAATGAGCATTTTTACTAGTAGAAATTCAATTGTTGATATCAAGAATAGATATTTAACTACAAGTAGTGACAATTGAATTCTTGATATCAGAAATGATTTTTACTAGTAACAATGTAATTATTGATATCAAAAATGATTTTTACTAGTAACAATGTAATTATTGATATCAAAAATGATTTTTACTAGTAACAATGTAATTCTTGATATCAGAAATGATGATTTTTACTAGTAACAATGTAATTATTGATATCAAAAATGATGATTTTTACTAGTAACAATGTAATTATTGATATCAAAAATGATGATTTTTACTAGTAACAATGTAATTATTGATATCAGAAATGATGATTTTTACTAGTAACAATGTAATTATTGATATCAAAAATGATTTTTACTAGTAACAATGTAATTATTGATATCAAAAATGATTTTTACTAGTAACAATGTAATTATTGATATCAGAAATGATGATTTTTACTAGTAACAATGTAATTATTGATATCAGAAATGATGATTTTTACTAGTAACAATGTAATTATTGATATCAAAAATGATTTTTACTAGTAACAATGTAATTATTGATATCAAAAATGATTTTTACTAGTAACAATGTAATTATTGATATCAGAAATGATGATTTTTACTAGTAACAATGTAATTATTGATATCAGAAATGATGATTTTTGCTAGTAACAATGTAATTATTGATATCAGAAATGATGATTTTTACTAGTAACAATGTAATTATTGATATCAAAAATGATTTTTACTAGTAACAATGTAATTATTGATATCAGAAATGATGATTTTTACTAGTAACAATGTAATTATTGATATCAGAAATGATGATTTTTACTAGTAACAATGTAATTATTGATATCAAAAATGATTTTTACTAGTAACAATGTAATTATTGATATCAAAAATGATTTTTACTAGTAACAATGTAATTATTGATATCAGAAATGATTTTTACTAGTAACAATGTAATTATTGATATCAAAAATGATTTTTACTAGTAACAATGTAATTGTTGATATCAGAAATGATGATTTTTACTAGTAACAATGTAATTATTGATATCAAAAATGATTTTTACTAGTAACAATGTAATTATTGATATCAAAAATGATTTTTACTAGTAACAATGTAATTATTGATATCAGAAATGATGATTTTTACTAGTAACAATGTAATTATTGATATCAGAAATAATGATTTTTACTAGTAACAATGTAATTATTGATATCAAAAATGATTTTTACTAGTAACAATGTAATTGTTGATATCAGAAATGATGATTTTTACTAGTAACAATGTAATTATTGATATCAAAAATGATTTTTACTAGTAACAATGTAATTATTGATATCAAAAATGATTTTTACTAGTAACAATGTAATTATTGATATCAAAAATGATTTTTACTAGTAACAATGTAATTATTGATATCAAAAATGATTTTTACTAGTAACAATGTAATTATTGATATCAAAAATGATTTTTACTAGTAACAATGTAATTATTGATATCAAAAATGATTTTTACTAGTAACAATGTAATTATTGATATCAGAAATGATGATTTTTACTAGTAACAATGTAATTATTGATATCAGAAATGATGATTTTTGCTAGTAACAATGTAATTATTGATATCAGAAATGATGATTTTTACTAGTAACAATGTAATTATTGATATCAAAAATGATTTTTACTAGTAACAATGTAATTATTGATATCAAAAATGATTTTTACTAGTAACAATGTAATTATTGATATCAAAAATGATTTTTACTAGTAACAATGTAATTATTGATATCAGAAATGATGATTTTTACTAGTAACAATGTAATTATTGATATCAAAAATGATTTTTACTAGTAACAATGTAATTATTGATATCAAAAATGATGATTTTTACTAGTAAGAATTGTATTCTTAAAATCAACAATTGAATTTGAATGGCAGCCAATGGCGAGATTTCACCAGTAAAAATACAATTACAGATATCAACAATTATAGTTTATACTAGTGGAAATTGAATAGTTGATATCAAGAATGAACATTTTAACCAGTGAAAATGTAATTGTTGATATCACAAGTTCATATCCTGAGAATGATTAAGAGTCAAAACGGTTCGCCTTAGTCCCAAGATGAGAAGTCTTATTACACATCAGTTTTGGATTAACCAGCATGTCAAAGTGGACATTTTTATGAAAAGGCAGGATTAAACGAAGCGGTGTTCTTGTGTATTTCTTTGACTGCTCTTACAGTACATACAGATCTCCAATGCAGAGCAGAAGACCAAGAACAAGAACAAGCCTGCCATATTTACGGTCATTCAATCACATTAAACTCATAATCATGAGTGAGAACTTCAGGTTCAGCAAACACACAGACTCCATACAGGCTTCAACAACACTCTCAAACCCTGTAAGGTCATTTTTTTTAAACAATTAGCAAAAGCTTAATCATAATTTTGCTCGAATCCATCTAAATTTATGAGTGGTTCCATTCAAAATGCCTAGAAATAGTATTGAATGGAATACATTCTCCCATCCTCATATGACTTCCCTTCTTCAGACGAACACAAATGACTTTTAGAAGAATAATCCATCTCTGTGAGTCCCCACAGTGCGAGTGATTGATGGAAATCACAAATTTATTCAGTATTTTTCTTGCACAGATCGTTCGGCTTCAGAAAACATTTCGCAGTCACTTACTTTTCTAAAAAATCTCCGTTTGTGTTCATCTGAAGAAAGAAAGCGGCAGTAAATGATTGCTTTTTGGCCGTGGTATCCCTTCATTCATCAAACAAACCGTAAAAGTGAACCTGCTCTAAGGTTTCTCAAGCCTGTCCTCTTGTGGTGATGACGGGTCACTGCATGGCTGATGGGAAAAACCACAGGAAACAAGGGCCTGTTCAATCATCCTCTTAAGGTTTTAAATAAAAATGATTTTATTCATTTATTTGTCAGGTAAATGGCATTTTTACAATCTTAAAACAGCAGGCCATGCAACGCACTGCTGGCATCTGAGAAAACAAAACCAAATAAACAGAAAATAATAATAATAATAATCTTCATTTCTGGCTCTGAAACCACCTTCATATGGGAAACATCATGAGAGAATACTGACGAGAAGTGACGCGGTCATTAGTGTCCGAGCGCTGGATAGTGTACGACGCGCGCTCGTAAGCCTATATGTTCTGGCAGCGGTTAAGGCAGGAGAAACTAAATAAAAAGAACGGCATCGTCTTCTTCATATGCACTTATATATATTTTTCTAAGAGATCGACAGGCACCAATCCTTCAAATGTCAAAAAAAAAAAAAAAAAATGGCTTTTTTTCCCTCTCTTCTGGAAAAAATACACTTCCAAAAAATGACAGAAAAAAGCAGCAACAAAATAACTGTACAATTTCTGTTTTAAAACCTGTGTGTGTGGTTTTTTTTTTTTTTACATTAGATACAAAACAAATCTAATACTTCATGTAGCTATCCTTCATTTTGGAAAGAGATAAGAAGAAAACCGCTAGAAACGCTTCTGAATAATACTATACTGGTTCACGATAAAGAGTGAGGAATAAAATAACAGACTTCACAGGAAAACAACAACAATAATAATAATAAAAAGAAACTTGCTACAGTGGGAGAGCAGATTCATAACAAAAAAAAGTGGGCGACTCTCTGTTACTTTTCTAGTGTAAAAAAAAATATACGTCATTAAATGTAGCGTTGAACGCACATGACGGGACAGAAGCGTCGAAGCCAACACAAGAAGAGCTTCGGTCGGTTTTGTAGTGTCATCTACTCGACGGTCAGAAGCTAGTGTCTCTACATCACATTCGCGTGACACCGTAATCGCCAAAGACGGCGCAAATGAGCACCGATTAACCCAGAGAGACGCAACGTAAGTGAGTGACAAATAAATAATTGGCATTTCCGCTGGCGTACTTCTATTCATAGCTATTGCTTCATCTCGACAATCGCTTCTGGAGGGAGGCAGAGAACCGCCAAACGATCTCAGGATGTCCTCGGTCTGCTAGTGTTATGAACGCGCATAAACAGGATTAAAAGAAACAAGTTTCCGCTTTCAAACTATTATGATGTGGCCACGATGGAGTGGTTAAAGGAGAAAGAAGAAGTGTGAGAGTGAAAGAGTAAAGCGGCGCGGCGAGCGGCGCTCAGACCCAACCGCTGGTCAGCTTGTAGAACATCTCCTCGTCCAGAGACTCGTTCTGGTCCTTGGCGCGCGTGGACAGGAAGATGTAGCCGCCGATGAACTCGTGCACCACTTTGCAGTCCACCTCCGCGCAGATGAACGCCAGACTGGGCTCGTCCGCAAACTCCACCGTGACCTGCCGAGGGAACAGAGCGGATGCTGACGTGTGTCAAGCGTGACGTCTTTTTGGTGGTTGTGCTCGACAAATATTATGCAGAAGACTCGTGAGCGACACGGATGAAGCTGTCGCACACAATCCACGACACGCCACTGAATGAATGATGAATTCACGGAAAAAGGACATTCCCATCACACACGATCATATTTGAAATGGCTTTAAAAATAGCTCATTTCAATGCTACTATTATTTTGGAGTGATTTTAGTGTGTTTGGGGAGTAACGATATACATGTAACTATTTTATTACATGTATTTCATTAGTTAAATGTGTGGTAATCAGATCACAGTATTTTAGACGAGCATGAGTTTTAATGTCATTTAAACATGAATGTAAACTGTGACGGACAATTAATTGATGATTCTCCGACGCTTTCGTTTCTGTTCAGAATATCCAACATTTGAACACAATAATCAGAGGATGTTATTTTGATCTAGTTCTGTCCTGAATAAGATATTTCACATGACAGATGTTCACATACTCCACAAGACAAAATGACTGGATTTATAAAAACTGAATCTTCATCACCGATGATCCTCCACTGTCTTCATGCTCTGAGAGTCGAGCGAGGCTCTCGTCATTGTAAAAAAAAGACTGTTTTCCCTCACAATTGTGAGATTTAAACTCGATTGCGTTTTATAAAGTCAGAATTCCCTGATTAAAAACTTTTTTCTTTTTTTCTCAAATTTAGAGTTCATATGTCAGGATTGTGTGTTCTTTTCTCAATATTGCAAGTTTATATCTCAGAATTTTGACTCTATAACTCTTAATTGCAAATTTATATCACAATTCTGAAAAAAAAGTCAGAATTGTGGATAACAACTCGCAATTAACTTTTTGTGTTTGCTACATATTTATTAGTATTCCAAAGTACAGCACACATTTCATAAGTTTAGGGGGAAAAATCATATATATATATATATATATAAAAAGCCCTCAGGGTAAATTTCACAAATATGCAGATTTAAAATGTCAACACTGATGAGAAATTGTCAGAAAAAAACTATATATATATATTTTTCTTTCGGACAAACAACATTTTTACTTGGACAAGTGAAAGATTACTTGAAGAAGCACATGACAAGTCTTAATGTCGAGCCCTTAACATTTTTCATAGCGCGATATAAACATTATAGCAAAATGTCTAATATCATATCGTCCAGCACTTTACCATTTTCTACTCACACAAGACATTCTACAATCCTGAGCCAAATAACAGTGTGAAATAAGACCAGTAGGTCTTCTGCGATCAAAACAAGCATGTTAAAAGCTGAAGTTTCAGTCATGAGTTCCTCTCCCTCATGTGGTTCTACACCCGTGAGACCTTCGATCATCTTCAGAACACAAATGATGAATTTTTGATGAAATCTGAGCGCTCTCTGTCCCTCCACTGACACTCCAGAAAGGTAGTAAAGGCAACATCAAAGTGATTTGTGTGACTCCTCAATTTTACGAAGCAACACGAGTGCCTTGTTTGCGCTAAAAAACATAATTTACCGCTTTATGCATGTAGAACTTCATACGCAACATCTGCTCTCACCTCAACAATGGTAAATCCTGTGGTAAATTATGTTTTTGAAAGTGGCTGAAAGTAATAGTTGCGTCGGCTGTCAACAGATTTTCATCAAAAATCTCTTCATTTGTGTTCTGAAGATGATCGAAGGTCTCACGGATGTAGAACCACATGAGGGAGACGAACTAACGGCTGAAACTTCCTTCCTAACCCTTGAACAACACAAGCCATTGTTACAAATGATGTAATCGTAATGATGGGATTACCATCTTAATCTCCCAGTTGACGTTCCACTGCTTCATGTTGCTGAAGCGCCAGGTCTTGATGGCGTCTCCTGTGCCGGCATCCATACGGATCAGTCTGTTGTAGGTGATGCCAATCAGCTCGTCTTTCTTGCCCCCCTGAAACCTAATTTGATGAAATTGAACAATTAACAACAGAAAGACTGTTATAGAAACTTTCTAGCCCTTCAAACGTGGACGTCCGTTTTTACCAGCACTCAAACATTTAATCAAGAAACATCAGGTTTTCAAGAAGACACTTACTTGGCAAGAAAATGGGTAATTCCAAACTCTGGCAAGGACTGCCATGCCTGGATGAAGCGCATCTTGGCCTCGATGAGGCTCATCTGTGCCACATTCTGATGAGCTTCCAGAATACGGGCGGAAATCTGAGGATAATCATACATGGACATTAATAAACAAGTGCTACGAGCCATCATAACTGCAGCAGAAGTAGAGAGTGAGTCACTGTATGATAATGCCGTATCCAATCACCACTAACGTCACAGTGAACACGTGAGACGCTCCTGTTATTCAAGCATCCCTTAGGATCGGTTATACATGCGACAAACACAGAAGCCATCGCAATCCCAGCTCCCACCGTCCCATGAGCATGTTCACATGTAGAAATGAGTGACGTCACTGGAGTCTCCCACTGATCCGTGACTCGCTTCAGGAAAGCTTCTATCAGAGCAGATCAGCTGACTAGAAGGGTCTTTCGATTACAACTGAGGCTCCTTTAACATAATTATGTCTGTAAGATTTCAAACATCCTATTAGACAATGTGTTGATTACAGGAGCCGCTATGAGGACATGACCGGAAAAAATGGGAGATGGGAGGAAATTTCAATGGCTGAAAAGTATGAAATGTTACGATTTGTTGCAAAAACTATTGCGTTTCCACCAGGAAGTTTCGCCAAACATTTGGAGTCTCTGGAAAAACTATTACGTTTCCCCAAAAAACCTTTACATTCTCGCACAAAACTATTACATTCCCCAAAAAATGTATTTTGTTTCGCCAAAAAAACTTTATATTCTCCTGCAAAACTATTAAATTCCCCAAAAAATTATTTTGTTTCGCCAAAAAAACTTTATATTCTCCTGCAAAACTATTAAATTCCCCAAAAACTTTATTTTGTTTCGCCAAAAAACTTTATATTCTCCTGCAAAACTATTAAATTCCCCAAAAACTTTATTTTGTATCGCCAAAAAACTTTATATTCTTCTGCAAAACTATTAAATTCCCCAAAAACTTTATTTTGTTTCGCCAAAAAACTTTATATTCTCCTGCAAAACTATTGCGTTTCCCTAAGAAATTCAATTTCTCGCATTTGCTCGAAAAACATTCGAGTACAATGTTTCCTCTCATCTCTTTTCTTACCGTCACCATGTCCCTACAGGGGCTGCAGACAATCTAAATTAATATCACAAAACAATAGTCATATAGTCATGGTAATAAGAACAAAATTAGGGAAATAATCAACAGTTTTACAGTCTAATCCAGGGGTCTTCAACGTTTTTCAGGGCAAGGACCCCTTAGATGAGCGAGACACGGAGCAGGGACCCCCCCACACAAAATATGTCAAACAGCTCGCGATTCGGACTTTATGGCTCGCGATTCGGACTTTATATCTCGCGATTCGGACTTTATGGCTCGCGATTCGGACTTTATATCTCGCGATTCGGACTTTATGGCTCGCGATTCGGACTTTATATCTCGCGATTCGGACTTTATGGCTCGCGATTCGGACTTTATAGCTCGCGATTCGGACTTTATAACTCGCGATTCGGACTTTATGGCTCGCGATTCGGACTTTATGGCTCGCGATTCGGACTTTATATCTCGCGATTCGGACTTTATGGCTCGCGATTCGGACTTTATAGCTCGCGATTCGGACTTTATAACTCGCGATTCGGACTTTATGGCTCGCGATTCGGACTTTATGGCTCGCGATTCGGACTTTATATCTCGCGATTCGGACTTTATGGCTCGCGATTCGGACTTTATGGCTCGCGATTCGGACTTTATAGCTCGCGATTCGGACTTTATAACTCGCGATTCGGACTTTATGGCTCGCGATTCGGACTTTATGGCTCGCGATTCGGACTTTATGGCTCGCGATTCGGACTTTATGGCTCGCGATTCGGACTTTATGGCTCGCGATTCGGACTTTATGGCTCGCGATTCGGACTTTATGGCTCGCGATTCGGACTTTATAGCTCGCGATTCGGACATTATAACTCGCGATTCGGACTTTATGGCTCGCGATTCGGACTTTATGGCTCGCGATTCGGACTTTATATCTCGCGATTCGGACTTTATGGCTCGCGATTCGGACTTTATAGCTCGCGATTCGGACTTTATAGCTCGCGATTCGGACTTTATAACTCGCGATTCGGACTTTATGGCTCGCGATTCGGACTTTATGGCTCGCGATTCGGACTTTATATCTCGCGATTCGGACTTTATGGCTCGCGATTCGGACTTTATAGCTCGCGATTCGGACTTTATAGCTCGCGATTCGGACTTTATAACTCGCGATTCGGACTTTATGGCTCGCGATTCGGACTTTATGGCTCGCGATTCGGACTTTATGGCTCGCGATTCGGACTTTATGGCTCGCGATTCGGACTTTATAGCTCGCGATTCGGACATTATGGCTCGCGATTCGGACTTTATGGCTCGCGATTCGGACTTTATGGCTCGCGATTTGGACTTTATAGCTCGCGATTCGGACTTTAATATTTAGGTAAAATTTGTCTATGGTAAAAATTAAAAGAGCTCATAGCGACACCATCATGGCCCTTCTTTATTAATTCAAGTGGAGGTGACGTATTTCCTGTTTGAGAGTGGAGCTCCACTCGCCCACGGTCTGCAGTCAGACCCTTCTCATTTTTCGGCCGATTCGACATGTTGAATCGGCGTCGGGGCGTCGCTGAGAGAGAGAACTCTGATTGGCTGTTCAGCATAGCAAACGAGTCAGTTCACGAGAATATATAGCAAAAGTTATGAAAGCAAGCGAATAAGTCATGACGGCACCGACGGAAGCTTGTTCTAATTTCACGTCCTCTTACCCGAGCACTCGAACGCACGAATATTTTCATAATAACATGAGAGGAGTGGAATAAAGCACGTGATCAGCATGACTGATATTCAAAACCGTCAGCAAGCGCTGCTTTGTATATGGTTTGTATACTTGCCGTCTTGGTTTCGCTTTCCCCTTTTGAATGGCGAATATAGACAAATATATCTGCTTCAATAGACAGTCATCTCATTTATATGCAGGCGCTAGTTGACAGTCGGCTTAAATTCTTTCGGTGCTCAAGCTCATATTTTTCCGCCGACATGAGCGACAACACCGTCGGCTTCCGTCGCCGCTAGTTCTTGGACGTCGGGTTGGTGTGTTTAAACAGAACTTCACATTTTAATTTTACTATCAGGCGATCCATTCTGGCGAGTTAAATTGTATATAAATTATTAGCCAGTAGCATTTTCAAATTATAGTCTGCGTTGACAGTATCATGAGATCACGTGACTGCACGTGGACGGAAGGGTTTTATTAAAGCTGTTAATGTAATACTATTTGTAAAATAAAATATATTTTATTTAAATTTGACTGTGATGTTTTTACACGTTTTATTTTTTTTTTAATTATTTGTGATCAAACATTAATTGACGGACCCCCGGTTGAAGACCCATGGTTTAATCTGACATCACAAGTCATGATACTACAAGTTGCTGCGATACTCAATCCAATATTTCTAAAATATTGATGAAATGAGAGCTTATGCATAATTTGAGCTTTTCCAGCATTCATTCACACAGCATCAGTCAGGCAGACAGCTGTTCTGGGGGAGACACCAGTGACTGGAAACATGTTAAAAACACACTCGACACGTGATCTCTGGGTTGAGCGACAGCAGTGAACGGTCAAGTGGTTAATGGAAGGATTACTGGAGTCAGACACAGCACCAGTGTTAGTGAGTGATGGACATTTACCAGCTGAGTGACTTACCAAGTCCCTGACAAAGCCTGGCTGAGGAGGGTGGAAACAGGAAGAGGAACACAGAGAGGAAACAAGGGAAAAGCAAATAAATGAACAATGCCGCAAACAAGCAGAATAACAATAACCGTTAATGTAAAAAAGAGAAAGGGGCAGGGGGTGCGCATGTGAGTATACAGCAGGGAGCTTCACTTGGACAGGAGAGCAGAGGAACACGCACGGGGATCACATTCGGTCCGGGCAGACTGACCGCATACAGCGAGAAATGTGGACACTAACGGAGTATGAACTAAAACCAAGCAGAAGACTAGTCTACCAACTGTCATCCTCACCGACTGTCATGCGACCGATTTATTTAATATATCTTATGGTTTATTGTGTGGGTTTGACAAAGCCAACATGTTGAGCAACCATTCTTCTTCAGAGACGGTTACACAACCTATAGATTTCACCACCAAACTCGGCCCAGAGCTCCAGGACGCTCTAACTCAATACGACGCATCTTCTCTAACAGATCTGACTTTAAAAATTCCAGTGTTGGACTTCCAAACAGGCCAAAACGTCCATTGAGAGGGTCAAAACTGTTACTTAAATTCAACTCCAAACAATTAAGGCAACTACTTTTTGTACGTTTGGTGTTTTGAGTTGGTAAAAATCAGTATTATGTATTTTACTTTATGCTACAAAATGAAGTAGAGTCTACAAGATGAAGCAAAACATTTGAGTTTCACCATCGTGACCAAATCATACTTTGTTAAAATAAGTAACATTTAAAATAAAAAATTAAATTAATTAATTTACTCTCTTTAATTTAGACAAATTCAATCCACTTGAAATAATTCATTGCCGTAACTTTAATAAATAAGGAAAGAGAGCGTTTCCAGCGCTCTATAACAGCGTCCGTCTACAAACGATTAATGGAACACAACAATGAAAGATTTTAACATTAAAAATGACAGAAACTTCTGAGCATCTTTAAGTGCAGCACCTTCAAAGTTCAATCACGCTGAATAAAACCCTAAAAACTCCACAGAAATCCCAAACCGGTCCGGTTCAGGCGACGACGACCGTTAACGCTCACGCTGTCACGGGCGGGTCGTGACCTTTCGCTTTGGATATAAACACTTCAATAGAGTTTACTGTGAAGCTCAGTAAAATCATTTTTTGATACGTAATAATAAGTTACAAAAACATTCACACTTTTTACTCATGTAAAACTTAAATGAAGACAAAAAGAAAAGGGAATCAATTTATTGGAAGAAATGTACTTTTTAAAATAGACAACACCCTCGAAGCGCTTTTTACAGTGTAGAATAGCTCTTATAGATGACTTAAACTGTCCAACTAACTATCAAAGCTTAACAACTCGCCTCGGACAAGGTGCCAATTCATGCTGGAAACAAGATAATCATACTAGGAACGTTCTAAAAACATGCTAAAATGTGCTAAAACGTATGTTAAACTATGCAAATGCATGCTAACAAAATATAATAACATGCCAGCAACAACTGAAGACGGCTTTTTAATGTGGTTTCTTAGCAGTCCAATGGTACCTGAAGAAGGGACTTGGTATTTTTTTGGTGACTTTGTATCGGTCTTTCAGAGTAAAACCTTTAAGCATTTCAAAGTTATTTAAAACACACACACACACACACACACTATCAAACAAGGCTTTGTCAAGCCAACACTAAAGTTTGTCATAAGCCTCACTCTTCTAGTTTTTTATAGCTTTTGGTTTGTTCATCAAACTCAAAATAAAGAGAGACAAAAACAAATATAAGGAAATTAAAGTAATGTAATCTTTTGTGCCGAGCAAAAATCGACAGGCTTTCTACACCAGTCTAGAAACTAGGTTTTTAAAAATATAAAAGAGGTCCAAAGTTCATGACTCAGCTGTAGTTTATGATTAACCTGGACATTTTCCATCACACTTGCCGCCATACAGCCTTGACTCCACAAGGTGGCGCCACACACGCTTCAAATTCAAGAACACTGGAGAGACCTCCCCAACATTTGGATGACTACATCCGCTTTGCTGCTGGTCTTGTTGAGTTTAACAAGTCTGGAAGTGAGAAAATCATCTATCCTTGTTTCCCAAAGCAAGTGTTTTCTGTCCCACTTCCTCTGGGAGTAAAATCCCAGAGGAAGCTTTTGAAGAAAAGACTTGAAACGCACGGATTAAACGTTCAGTCTGAACTGTAACATCGCTCTCACATTGCAATCTCCTGTCTTCTTCCCCAGATTCCCAAGCACGGCTTGTTTCCTGCATGTTCTTCCCGCCCGTTTCTGAAGACCCCACCCCAACTCCTCAAACTTTCTCCCGGCGATAAGCCGGTGGGGGAGCGAGTGAGATGGGAGGACAGGAAGCCCCCCATCCCCCAGCATCACAGAGGCTGGACGGGGTCCAGGGCCACTGTAAGACGACACCGGCAGCACACAGGAGCCGTCTGTTCACTCCCACACGCTCCCTCCCCGCATACTTTCACTTTTCTCTTGCTTTTCAATCAATTATGACAAAAAAGACATTCTTTTGAAAAATGTCACCATGCAAAATTGTCTTTAGCGCATGCATTTAGAAAAAGCTGACTAGTTTGTTTTAATTTATGTAAAAAATGTGGTGACCCTTCAATTCTCGCTATGAGCGCGTTGCTTATTATCGTGCATATTACTAGGATATTGGCGGTTTATTAGTACTAACACCGATCAGGCAGAACATTGTCCACCTTCCTAATTTTGTCTTGCTGCCAAAACAGTCCTGACCCGTGGAGGCGTGGACTCCTCTGGACCTTCACGGTGTTCTGTGGGATCTGCTCCAAGATGTTCGCAGCAGATCCTTAGCCTCCATGGATCGGACTTGTTTGTTCAGCTCATCCCACAGACGTTCCATTGGATTGAGATCTGGGGCATTCGGAGGTCGAGTCAACACCTCAAACTCGTCCTCAAACCATTCCTGAAAATGTGATTCATCAGACCACCTCCTTCCATCACTCCGTGGTCCAGTTTTGATTCTGCTGGCTCTTTCGGCGGTGGACAGCGGTCATCATGGACACCCTGACCGGTCTCCTCTGCAGCTCCACACACAACAAACTGATGCTCTGTGTGTTCTGACAGCTTTCTATCAGAACCAGCGTGAACTTCAGGAGCTCGTCTGTTGGATCGGTCATCGATGAGCCTCGTGACCCTGTCTCCGGTTCACCGCTGTTCCTTCCTCGGACCACGTTTGATAGACACTGACCACTGCAGACCGGGAACAAGAGCTGCAGTTCTGGAGATGCTCCGATCCAGTCGTCTAGCATCACTATTTGGCTCTTGTGAAACTCACTCAAATCCTTACGCTTGTCCACTTTTCCTGCTTCTAACATCAACTTTGAGGACAAAATGTCCACTTTCTGCCTGATATATCCCACCAATGTGATGCTGATCAGTGTATAAAGCACATATTAATGCCTTATTCACCATCCCTTAATCCTACCCAATCCCTAAACTTAAAGGATTAGTTCACTTCAGAATTAAAATTCCTCCTACGTCACGTGAGCTTTCCAGCGTGATGACGTGATGTGTGGCGCATCAGAGCAGTGCAAGACCAGCATTTGTGGTTAAAAACTATATTTTTGTAAAAAATGTCGATAGATCAGACTCTTATTCCTCGTCTGGATCATGTTGAAGCTGCACTGAAACTGACATTGTTGAACCCCATTGAAGTCCACTCTATGGAGAACAATCCTGGAATGAGTTCCTCAATTTCTTTTCCACTGAAGAAAGAAAGACATGAACATCTTGGACGCCATGGGGGTGAGTGATTTTAATTTTAATGCTGAAGTGAACTAATCCTTTAACAACTATCTTAACTAACTACACATGCTAACATCTTCAAATTCAAAATTCCAGACTCAAATTTTCATAATGAGAAGAGTTTACAAAACCTAAAACGCTTCGTAACCTGTGTATATATATATATATATATATTCACCGGTTTGACGCTGTAAATGTGGTTTGAAGTTGCATGATCAGCAAAGGAGTCTGAATTAAATGACGGTTTGCTTCTTCATCTGCTGCTGGTGCGAGTGGCACATGCACATTCCTTCAAGTGAAGTTCAAAAGAAACTCTTGTGGTAAAGACAAACAGTGTTGAGTAATGAAAATGTGCGAATTCATTCACTCATGTTTGACAAACACTAAAGAAATCATCAAATCACTCCGCCTGTATGACAAATTATGATCCCTTTCAGAAACCTAAAGATTTTTCCATACTTTTCCAAACTGCACAGAAAACCTGCAACTAATTAATAAGCAGTAATTAAGAGTAAATGAAGGCATTAGTGATGTATGTAATATTTGATATACTGCTGTTTAAAAGCATGTATTGTTATATACTGTAGGTCTCTCTCTCATTTACCTGCTTGTTCTTGTATTTCTTCAGGTATCGCGGTGACACCAGACACTCAGGGTTGATGTCAGTGGTGATGGGCTCTATGATCTGAGGATCAGGGTTCATGTGCTGCATCTTCAGGAAGGACAGAATGTTCTGGACCTCCAAGTTGTAGGAACTATCCGCCATCGTCTTCCCCTTGGAGGCCAAACGACAAGCCGCCATCCACTGAGCGTACTGCTTCTCCTGCAGGACAGGTGCTATTTTACTATCATTGAGACACTAGTATAGTTCTTTTAATATTTTCAATTTTAGTATTCTCTCTTTTTAATGTAATTTTAGTTCAAGTTTTAGTAACATTGTGTTTGTCATTTTTTTTAAAGTCTATATAATGTATTTTTTTTAATCAATTTTATTTCAGTTTCAGCTGGAGTTATTTTAGTACATCAAGTTAATCAACTAAAACTTCAATTTCGAATCAACAGAAAAGTTTTGAAAAACTAAATAAAAATGATAAAAATGTCGCCTTGGCAATAAACTGAATTAAGTTGAAGCATTAAAATTGTTAAGTGGACATAAATAAAAACTAAAACTAAAACAGCCTAAATAATCGCTTAAAAACGAATAAAAATAAATGAAATCACAAAAGCTCATAACAAAATTACTAAAAACTAAACCAAGCTATTAAAAAAAAAAAGCTAATTCTAAATATTAACTATGATAAACTAAAATAATACAGCATTAAGTTAGACTAAAGTTGGAATACACTACATGACCTGATTTTAAATCACAGGTCATCATGCGCTTCACAGAGAAAAACGGGGTAACGAACGCTAAACTACCAGACTTTCAAAGTGTTCCGAACAGAACAAACTCACGCTCGATGAAAGTTGAAGGTGAGTGGCGCGGTCAGGTGTTTCATCGGACTCAATCGTGTTCTGTTTGTTTCCTTTTGTATCGTTAGTGTATTTTATTACAAAAGCTGCGGTTTCAGTTGCACTACGATTCTGAAATCAGCTCAACATATCAAACGGGTTCTGTGACCATCATACACAGAGCGACTGACCATAAATCGACTCCAAATCTGAGCTAAAGTCGTGCATTCCAACCATTTTTAATGTTCTTTTATTTTGTCATTTCAGTTAAAGTTTAGTATATTTCAAGTAACACAAATGGTTTGTATGGCTTTAGTTTGATTTAAATATAATAACCCTGCTGTTAATTACTCGAAGTAGCAAATAAAGTACTTTTTCTTTTTAAAGACAACTGAAGATGCGAGCTGTGTGGCAAAGTGTGGCATTCGACAGAAATCTCACTCACAGTGTCACACCGCAGCCAGATCTCATTCATACCATCTGCTACAGGAATTAGCAACTTGATGTTGAATTTCTGACCGGAGATGTTCACATCTGGTGTGACTTCACAGCCTACAGAGAAACAGCAGATGAGAAACAATGCATTTGTGGAAAACAATAGGGGCGGGGGGGGGGGGGATTCTATTTCTATTCCATCTCCAACCTATTTGCATTCGATTCACAAATTTCAATTTTCTAAAGTGTTACACTTCTTTAACGCCACGTTAGAGAGTAATTATTCAGGAGTTATTCAGTAACACAGATGCATCCCAAATTCAATTGCGCTTACATGGTCGAATACACACTAGGCTTGTGCGATAATCTTAATTGATGTTTAAACGATAAGACAAATCATATTATCGAGTACTTCACTCATTTTTTAGAAACCAATCAAAACGCTGCATGAAGTGCTCACGAATTGCTAAGTAAATACTAAGTACTATTGCGTAATCAGCTAGTTAAAATGAGTGAAGAAACTGCGGGAGATCACATCCATCACCAGAAACCTCACAATCTACGCTAGATTTCATTCCAAAACATGACCATATAATATCTCTTTCACCATCTTCGAACTACCCACCGCACTGAATATGAGCTAGGGCTGCACGGAAAATAACATCGAACTTGAACGCGATTATCGCTTCTTATGATGAAATCGCAAAGGCTGCGATTTCTTTTAATGCACAGCTTGTCAATGAAGCGTGGCTCCAAATGCTAATCCGACTAAAAGCACCGCGAGTGTGAGTATAATGAACATTTGAAAAAGTAACGTGCATCAATCATATTTCCAGACATGAGAAGCATTTATCAACATCTTGTCCAACTAAAGACACCATTTAATAACTTGTTTTTACTCAAAACTCACTTTATACCGACTTCTGTGAGAGGATGTGATTTCTTACACAGAATAAGGCACACGTGTGTTTATTAGTCATGTTTAATCAAAGCGTATTCAGCTGCAGCGATATGACGTGTGTTATCTTCTGCTGCAGTTTCTGCGTGAGAGCGCCCTCTGGCTTTCAGATGGAGAAGCCTTTACTACTGATCACAGAGCCGTACAGCTCTGACAAGCTGCGCATTAAATAATCACAGCCTTTGCCAATTTAAACGCGATAAATCGTGCAGCCCTAATATGAGGATGATGAAGAGCTTCAGGAGTCAGCTGAGCACGGCGCGTCTTCAGCAGACAGAGCAAAATCAAAAACACACACGTGACAATCATTTAGCAAAAACGTTCCTTATGACAGATGGAAAGAAATAACAAACGTTGTCACCAATCACATTACCAGAGCTAGTACAATAAAACATTTTTGAATGATGCAAAATATCGTCCGATTATCGTTGTCGGAAAATTCCTAGAAAATATCGAGATATAATTTTTTGTCAATAATCACACACCCCTAACGCACACACAATTATGTCAAAACGCACATCGTGTGGCGTATTCATGCAAACACAATCTGTTCCGTCCGACACTGATGTAAACAAATCAGACGTGTAACAGTATATTAGATCTGTGCGCTCATTCTTAAAGGGACAGCAGCCTTGAAAACGGTTGCCACCGGTTTGATTTATGTTAATAAAGAAAAAAATACATACAGTGTTTTATTTTTACATTTGATTATTCGATTTCTGTAGTATTCCTTACTGCATCTTAAATAAACTCAAGCTACTGTACATGAAAAACTTGCTTCTTTGTTCCTATTTTTAATATCAAAAATAAAACGGTCTGCCTTGTAACACAGAACAGAAAATATATTATGCATAAATCGAATCGAAATTTGATTCAATATCGAGATTTTTAATCGAATGGTGACCGATTTGAGGTACCAAAAGATTCACACATCATGCTCACCTCTCAGGTTCATCTGGTGCGCCGGCGTGCCGTGGGCCTCCTCGCGGCTCTTGTAGCAGGAGATGGTGATGTCTTTGAACGTGCACCAGTACTGCTTGTATCCTTTCAGAGTGAGTTTCTTTGGTCTGAGATGTAAGCAAAAGTTAGTCACAATCAAAGGAGAAGGACCTCGATGAGAGATTATTCCCTTATAAATCTCAACTTGAACTCACTTGAAGACTTTAACGTAGTCGGCCAGTTCAGGAATGGATGTGATGTCACCCTGAGAACACAAAGAGCATTCATAAAGTTATAACTAACGTTGTTGGAGTAAACCTTCTAGATCTCATATAGTCAGAAACTAAAGAATAGCTGCACATTGTTTACATTACTGCAAGAAAAATAACCAGAATATTTATTTATTTATTTATTTATTTAGTTGTGGAATTTCTGTTATGATTAAACTCCGATTTCATCTGCAATATAGTGCAATCCGATCACTGCACTCAAACACGGAAGACACGACTCGTTTAACATGACCAAACCAGTTATGTCTGAATAAATCAACTTTAAATTCCTTTATGTGAATTACTTGAAGGTTACATTGGAACGTAAAGCAATGCAAATGTTTCATTTGAGCAGTCTTTACTCATAATTAACGTTTCATGTATTGTATAACCTTGTCTAATGCTAATGCGATATGTTGCTTGTATTACATTCTCGCATTTCTTTAACCAAGGTGGTCAGATGTGAAGTATTGCAAAAACACTTTTAGATGATGAAACATGGGTCGGAATGACATGATACCATTTCCATCATTCCTGATTAATGAGGTTGGTGTGTTGTGATGACAATCCGTCAATAACTCATACCGATCCCGAGCTATGGCCACTGCATTGATGAGGTCTACAGAGGAAGCAGAAGTGTGATAAAGCCCTACAGGTGTGTGTCAGTGTAGTGCTTCAGTACCAGCGTGTTGGACGTCTTTCCTCCCTCGAGGGTGATCTCCAGGTCTGAGAGAGCTGCATCAACCTCATCCACCTCCTTCTCACTGTTGTTCATGTGATTGTCTGAAGACATGATGGACAGCTTGTTGATGTGGTACTGCAAATAAAACAAATCAACATCATAAAGTTTCCTTCTTTGCCAATGCAAACTTTAAAACGTATTAAATTGTATTCACAATGACCTACATTTCAGGGCTACAAAAACTGCAAAACTTGGAAATGGAGAATTAAACAGCTAATGCAAAATTTACTTCGATCTTCCGAGATGGAGCAAAATTTAGCCCAGTTAATTTTTTTTACACAGTAACACTGTTACTGGAGGATTTTTTTTTTACACAGTAACTGTTACTGGATGACGTTTTTACACAGTAACACTGTAATCATCCGGTAACAGTGTTACTGTGTAAAAACATCATCCTGTAACAGTGTTAGTGTGTAAAAACAAAATCCTCCAGTAAAAAGGATTTTTTTCTTTTTCTTTTTTTTTTACATAGAAACTAAATGATTTTTTTTACACAGTAACACTTTTATTGGATTTTTTTTTTTTTTTTTTTTTACACAGTAACAATTACTAGATGATTTTTTTTCTTTTTTTTTTACACAGAAACTAAATGATTTTTTTTTACACATTAAAACTTTTACTGGACAATTTCTTAAACACTTAACACTGTTATTGGTGATTTTTCCAACTAAATCAAAGTGAATTTGTCACTAAAATGTTTGTGTTAAATGTCCAAATATCTTTTAGGTTTTATAAATGCTATGCACTTGTGAAATTAACATTTATTTCAAATTTGTTTTGAAATGATCTGGTTTTAAATTGCATTCACACAAGCTACAAAAATCATAGCTTTTCAAAATAAACAGCTAATACAATACTTATTTAAGTTTTTATTTTAGTTTTATTATACCTATTTTCAATTAGCTTTTTTAAATATATAATTTTAGCCATTTCATTATGTGCTTGTGTCATTTTATTAGTTTATTGATTTATTTTTAAATATTGCTATTTATGTCCAATTCATTTTTATTTCAGTTTTAGTTTTTACTTATTTCCAGGTAATGATTTTAGTGCTTTCAGTTTAATGCCAAGACAACATTTCTAATTTTCAGTTCATAACTAATATGTGAAGTGAATGAATATATGATAACGAATACTTTTATTTCAGCTTCATTCCAATTAACGGAAATGTTTTTATTAATTTTGCAATAATAATCCTGCTTTGATTTTTTGAAGGTGAAGCAACCACTTTATTTCCTGTATGAGATAAAGCCCATTCCTATAATTAAAATGAGCTTTCAAACGATCCTACAGTGAACAGCTGGACTACAGAAGAACATTTCACAGATATGTCCTGATGACAAACTGGAGGCTTTGAGACGTTTTCATCTGCTCGGATGAGAGTGGTTAGTAAGTCAATGACATACGGATTGCTCTCCATAGTTAACAGACTCGCTATAATGTTCGCTAAACTTAGACCTGCTGATGTCTGATGTTGATGAGCTCTTCTACCCAGAGACACGGCTCAGAGGCAAAGCCAATCTCACAACGCGCCGTGGACTGATGGGGAGGGACAGACCTGACTAATTTAAACTCTCGGTACATAAACAGAGAAAGCCGACACCACTGATATATCTCCAGAAACCCCTGCTGGAGAAACCAACACCTCCTTAGTACATCAGGCCGCTGGAGACCCTGGGTGGTCTTCCATGTCCCACCTCCCCGTAACAGACACCCACTCTATATTTACATGATGTGAAGACAGTGAGGCGTCCTGAGGTGTTGTCACTCAACATTTATGAGGGTCTGAAATAGCAGGGTCATCGTTGGCCAAAGGGCCAGTGAAAACAAACGCAGCACTGTGGCGGCAGCAGCCAAACGTTTGCACACTGCAGATGCTACGCAGTCAGGCACAGAGCCCATCCAATTCATTAACGCCGCAAGAGGACCTGAGTGAAGACTGCAGGCTTACGCAGCGATCCTGACAGACTCAATCCGGCACGTTCACATAAATTCTGCCGTGGCTCTGACGTGCACGTACCTGCAGGGCGGCGAACATCATCATCTCTTCCTCGGTGCATTCGATTTCCTCCAGTAGGATGGCCCACTTGGCCTGTTCGTACAGCTGGTTCACCCTGATGGCATCATACTGCAGGGGTCAGGAGAGCGTTAAAAACACGGCACCTTATCACATTCTCTATTCAGGAAACACAACAGCACACACATGTGAACGAAAGCCTCATCATGTTCATCAAGCAATTCTGTTGGATTAAAGCACTCCATTCAAATGGATTTATTTATGGATCTCTTTTTGAACGTTTTGGGTGAAGAGACAGAAATCTCTCGGTCTTATGGGTTTGGAACGACGACAGAATTTTCATTTTTGGTAAACTAACCATAGTAAAGTAACAGCTAGCGTTGGGTCCCGAAACACAGTGCCAATATGGTACCAGTACCTATAAGACCGGACCGAATCAGAACGCAGATTTCGGTGCCGCTTAAATGCCTGAAATGATACTAGTACTAGCAAAACATTTATAGTTTGTTAAATACACACCGATGTCTATGGAAGCTGCAGCAATAATCCTTTCAATAATAATTTAACTACGCGTTTTATCAGATAAACATTGTATCGGGTAATTCTATAGTTTACTCCGTTATTCTCCTAGTTCGCCGGTCACTCACTTTCAGTGTTTTCGTCATGTAAATCCGACAGATACGACTCTCTGAATTGCGGAGCAAACGAACAGGGCGCTCTATCGATCAGCTAACATGATCATTATAAAGGTTTTTAGATGATAAAACACATGGGAATATCAGGTAGTTGAAGACATATTTAACAAGTTTGCGAATGTTTTGAATAAAAAAAGCTGCGCTGTGTCACGTGTTGTCATTAAAATTAATAAGGTGATGCTTTCTAAAATTAACGTTGGAAGTTAAGTTGGGTTAGGTTTTATTGTAAATGTATGTAAATTTGTTGTGTTTTTTATTTACTTATATTTATATATGTATAGCTTACTTTAAACTTTAATAGGGGCTTTTGCACCAGTTTTCATAGTTCCTGGAACTATTGGCTGAAGTACCCGGATTTTGCCGTGTTCGATTTTAGCACTAGGAACTCCTTTTGGGGAACTGAATTGGCTCCTCCTTCAGAGAAGGGTCTAAAGCAGCACTATAGGAACTAGCAGTGACGTTTTGATTGGCCAAACGCATGTCAAACACCGGCACTTTTAAAAAGCCGTGTAAACATATTTACTTCACGAACGTAGAAAACGGCGATAACGGCATGTACCTGTTGAGTTCTTTTCTCCGCCTCGATACTGAAAGTTGTCATCGGAGATTTCATCACTTTTTGCCCTTTCAATCGTGTAAATTATGCACTTACATTCCATCTCTATAATCAGGAAACTCACGAAACACAGTAACCACAGCTCACCGGTTTGTAAATGCCACGCTCAAAGACGCCGCTGTCGGCCGCTTCAGAGTTCCGATTTCCAGTGCGAATGCAACCAGGAACATGACCCCGGGGAGAAAGTAGTTCCCGGGGAACTATCCTAGTGGCTACTTCCTATAACTGAGTTCCTATTTGGTACGAAAGTCGTTTTGCGGCTCTTAAGTATGAGGCACCGGTACCATTTTAAAATGATCGATTTGGCAGTGGTATCGTAAAAAAACAAAACAAATCGGTAGTGTTCAAGGTTTGTTCAGTCAGTGTCATGTTATTGGCATTACACTAAAATAAACATGAGAACAATGCTGAAGTTTTCAAACATGCGCTACACATGTGATAAAGCGTAGAACACACTGACCTTGGGGTTGAGGTCAAAGAAGCTGTGATACTTGAACCGGAGCAGAAGAACCTCGTTCTCCTTCACATCCTGTTCCATCAGTGATCTGGAGGAGTCCAGCCACCTTCACGAACACATTCAGAGGAACACGAATGAAACCTTTCCTCAATTCCAGTGTCTCCACAGATCAGATCTGTCCCAACTTACCCCTGGTTGATCTTGGCCTTGTCCAGGAGGGACTGTGGTTTGTACATCTTGACCAAAATGTCTGGTGAGGTGATGGGCTGGCTGACGGCGAGGATGCCGGGATTGCCTTCGGACAGCGGACTGTCTCCAAACCATGCTGAGGTGGGGGACAGAGGGCTGCCGTCGCGAGAGTCATATGTGGGTGTCATGGTCTTGCTGTAAAGTCCAGGACTAGAATAGATGCTCCCTGAAATCAAACACGACCATCAGTAAATGCCTCACACGGGCGGCACCCCATTCTCATGAAATTATCCAACAAAGCGGTAGACATCGATTTAGTTTCGTAAACATGGTGTAAATGTGGAGTTTGTGCTCTTCAAGCAAAGTTGCAACCCTTTTCACTTTTCCAGGGTTCTCAAAAGAGGAATTTGTGTGTAAACTTCTACAGCAGGGAACGAAAACGCACAAGTTTTCTGTAATTTAATGCCAAAGTCATATAACACAAAATATAGTGTTACAAATGTGCATTTAAAAAAAAAACAAAAAAACTGAAGAATCTACACTGTAAACCTTAACGCTCAAAATAATTAACTGGTTTGAGTAGTATTATTATTATTGATTATTATATTGAAATTTGTAAATGAGTATTTAGCACTTTCCTTTTCTTTCAAGTTCACAGAACTGATATATTTTAATAAACAAATGCTTCATTGTTTTGAGTTTCATGAACTCATTTCTGAAACTGGGCTTTCTATTTCCCAGCATGCTTTGTCCACGGCACTCAAAAGGCAGAGTAAATGCTCAAATTAAGTGTTATATAATGTTTGTTTGTTTTGGGTTTTTGCAAGATGAATGTTAAGAATGTGTAATCTTCCTGTACTCATTCAGCAAGTGCTATACCATACAGTAAATTAACAAATTGCAAGCTAAGGCTTAACATTGATCATTTCAAGTTAAATGTATGAATTAGTGTACTCAAACATTGCAAGCCAAGAATAATTCAAATGTATGGGCACAAAATATAAAATGTAATGAAATATTACAATTTTTGAGTTGTGCCAACTTATTCGGGTTTACTTACAATAAAGATGGAAACGTATCATCATAGTCAAAAGGGTTCATTTATATTAAAAAGTGTGCATATATTGTCTTCATATTTGAGCTCAAGACCGTTATAATATTTCTACACTGCATAATATTTTTTGGTTTGCCTCTTATGTCTTATTTATCTTTCAATTTGGAATAAGAAGATAAATAATTGCAGATTATAATATTAAATAAGATTTTTTACAATTCAAATTTCGTTTTATATATATATATATATATATTTTTTTTTTGGCAATTATAACGATTGAATAATTATTCAAGACTAAGATTTTGTCATACCGCCCACTCCTGGCTAGATGTGTGTAACCAAATGCAGTGACTGAAAATCAACTCAAACAACACATTAAACTGCTCTTCACACAATTCACATGACCGCACATGTGATCGAGGCGGCATGCAGAACACACTAAAACACAGAATTCAACTTTGCGAGTGCACAAACAGCAGCCAGCAGAACCAGCAGCATGAGGTGACCGACATCTCCACGAGATTCAGCTGGGTCTCAGCGCACCACTGCAGCTGTTATCGTCATCACATTCAGGACATTAGTGCGGCGTCATTCTTTAAACACCCCGTTCTAGCCTACAACTGGAGCAATATCGCCCCAAGAGCTCAAACTGGTCCAGTTGGTGATTAAATGGAGACTTCTGGGTGTTAACTGGTTAATAAAGCATTCTAGAAGAACAAAAATACTTGATATTGTATCATATCTTCACCAGTGTATCTCCAACTAATTTAAATGAACAAGATTAATACAACAATGTCCTTAATATATGCGTACTATGTAGCAACCTTATATAATGGGTATAAGAGGCCGTGGTATATTGTGAATATAATCACAGCTGCACTTGTTTAACCCTTGTGCATTGTTCAAATTCACGACCCTTTCGTCATGTTTTCAGCCATGATTTTAACTGCTTTAAAAATGTATCAGATAAAAAATTTTTTGCTTAAATCTATTAATCAACCTCAGTCCTGATCAAAAAAGAAAATCAGGATTTTAACTCTTTAATGGCCAAATTCATAAATGATGTCACTAATTTGGGGAAAAACGTGTCAAAGATCAGAAACAACATTGTTAGTTTTTGTGCAGCATCAGATTTTAACGTTTTAAAGAGTTAAAATCCTGATTTTTTTTTTTTAATTTAGTAGTTTTGTACTTTAAAACGTTAAAATCTGATGCTGCACAAAAACTAACAATGTTGTTTCTAATCTTTGACACGTTTTTTCCCAAATCAGTGACATCATTTATGAATTTGGCAATTAAAGGGTTAAAATCACGATTTTTTGATTTTTTTTTTTTTTTAAATTTAGTCGTTTTGATCAGGACTGAGGTTGATTAATAGATTTAAGCAAAAAAATATTTATCTGATACATTTTTAAAGCAGTTAAAATCATAACGAAAGGGTCGTGAAGCATTTTCCCAAAATATGTGTCAAAATAAGATTTGTCACCAAAAATCATTCCATTTGCTGAAAGTTACGGCCAAATTAAGACTCAAAAATTCCCCACAGTGGATGAAAACATCCCGAACAGCACAGAAGGGTTAAATATCTGTGAGATTTGTCAGTTTATGTATAATCAAAGCTCCGGAGCGTTACAAATAAGCAAGAAAAGGTTTGTAAACGCTACTAGGAATATCAAAGTTAAAAGAAAACATATCACAAAGCCTTTTACTGTATTAGTCGATTAACACATTTAATAACTTAAAATAAATTGATGGAGAAAGGCATCGTAAATTATTTCTAGATGGAACTAAAACACCTTTTTAATTTTCCATTTCCCTTTAAAAGAGGAAATGAACGCATTACATTTAGAAAATAAAAAAGTGAATTCAGCAAATTTAAGATTTAAAATGAATTCCATTTGAATCCTTTTAAACTGGCGATCTCCAAAATCAGGTTGTGAGAGCAATAGCTGTGCAAAGATGCAATTTTATGGGAAGACGCCATCATTCCTCAACTTTTGAAACTTGTTTACGCTCATAAATCAGACAAATCACGGTTACACAACACATTCTTCTCTCACCGCTCAAGTGACCGATCACAGAGTGAGTAAGACAGAAGCGTTCAAGCGAAACCACTAATGTGGCGGTGGGGGGCCACAGTCATGGAGAGGGACAGGAAGTGCTTGTGGGGTGATAGAGGTCATGAGAAAAGAGACGTGAGGGAGGGCTCCTTTCTCAGAGGAAAGTCACTGGAGGGGTTTCCACTCCCATCAGCAACGTTAGGATGTTTACTCGACTCTGTGGATCGGGAGTTATTTGAGCATTCCCAAACAAACACACATCACACCGAAGCTTCAGCTCAGAGTCGTGTCTGAAGGATGTGCAACACAACGGAGTGCGAATCCTCTGTTTGCAAGGCAGCGGATTCTGTTCGTAGTTTGTTCCGTGGGAAATTTCAGCACTATTTTTGTTTTTGATGAACTTCATGCTTAAGATAAAATATGTTTTGCTAAAAGTCGTAACGAAGACACAGCAGAAAAAGCTGAATGTACATGTCGGCTTCAGTTGAACGCGCAACTAATGCCACATTTCAGTTTTACAGAAAAAGCAGGCCAGATCGCGTTCATCAAATAAGAGTTCGCTTGAGAATCAAACATCACTTGTTTTTGCATTCATCCCACAGGGCAGATATAAGTTGCATCGTGCCAAATTTTTAATTTTCGCGTCACACCTAAAGAATTCTTTTTCTGTAGCTTCGGAGATTCAGCTCCGATGAAACCTGCACTTTTCTTTCCAGTGGATTCCATTCCTGCACATGCCAATGTGGGAGACCGGAAACACAAGCTCATGCATATTTAGTTGTGTTCCAAAGTTCAAATTTGGATAGTCGTGACCAGAATGCAATCTTTAAAGCTGCCGTCTGTAAGTTTGTCGCCATCTCTGTTTGAAACCTGCAATCTTTACGTGGGTTGTGCATCGGCACGAATCTGATGTTCGCCGTCAGTCGCACGTCGTTGCGGATGCTGTACTTCGGAGTCTCGGAAGTGTGACCAAAATAATCATTTTCACCGGGAAATGTCACCTGAACGAGTAACATGTGTGTTCTGACCAACTGAGAACAAGAGCAGCAAATCACAACGGTGATTAAATCTAACGTCAAACTGCGCAAATTATGATTATTGTTGTAGTTTGTCCTCAAACTCTTAATGTTAACGACATCAGCAGTGCTTGACTGTGTGTTTAGTGTGTTTTAGAGTTACCTGGAGATTTCATTTCTGTACAGTGTCAATCTGTGACGATAATTTATCACAGCATCAAAATGACGATTCATTATTCCAGCTGCTGTAAGAAAAGGCTATAATGATCATATGGCCTACGAGCTGGAACTCCACGCTCACATTTCCCGCAGAAACCCACCAGAACCAGAACACATTACAAGCTTATCGTTGTGAATCAGGCTAAGTTTGGGTTAGGGCTGGTTATGTACTCGCTCAAAAATTCATTTTGGGTCATTTTTAACCAAAAAAAAGTTACAGACTGCAGCTTTAAAGATTAAATTTTATTCATTTGGCAGACGCTTTTATCCAAAGCGACTTGCTCAAGGGCACTTTAGTCATGGTATCGAAGGTATCATTCTTTATTCACAATTCCCACCTTAGATTCCTGCCGGCGAGGGAATCGAACCAACAACCTTCAGGTTACAAGCCCGATTCCCTCACCATTAGGCCACGACTACCACGACTAGATTAGCAAAATTGCAGTAAATCAAACACATTTTGGACAAATTATACATGTTGTGGGTGTGACATCGTATCATGACCGTTGCAGTGTCCATAGACGGTCTAATGTGGCGGCGGATTTAGGTGTTTAGTGTTTCTTGCACTTACTTGCATTCTGAATTTGTGATCGGTCACACAGTCGTTTGACTTTACCAATATTTTTTGCTGCCTTGCAAGCTCTGGTATTTCCTTTCAAACGCTCCAATGAAAGAGCGTGTAGCAGGAATGCATTAAAACCTGTTCAGTTCAAACACATGCTCTTCCTCCACTCTCTTCTCACATGAGGGTGTTTTTCTCAGTAAAGCTCCACAGGGAACATATCCTAATATGGATGACATATTTTGTGGCAGCCTGTTTGTTGTTATAACCAGTTATGACGAGCTCCTGATGAAAGCTTCAACAATCAATATCAGTATTGGCGGATTAATCAATTTCAGCTAAAAGAAATCCTGACCTGAGTGTCCCTAAGGTTTGTGTAGCTCCTTGACCTGATCTTTCAATCTTTTATCTCTCATTTCATATAGATTTTAGGACAAAGTGAGACCATTGAAACAAGCCAAACTGTGAACCGATAAGCAAATGTAAGGGAATGCACTGTTTGGGCAAAGCTCATCTCATGACCCTCATCAGCTGAGATGTCACTGAAGCAGAGAGTCAGGTGACCAGAGCCAGGGATTTCTGCAGTGGTCATGTGACTGCTCCAGCTGTGGTGAGAGGAGGTGAAGGAAGCAATGCAGGAAGTCAGAAAAACAGTGAACCTTACCTTTCACCGGTCCAATGTAAAGTATCTCAGAGGCTTGAGAAACGGGAGGAAATGTAGAAAAGGAGAGAAAGAGGAGGAATGAAAGGATATATTAAAGAGATTAACAGCTTGGAGGAAAGGAAAGTGTTAACATGCAAAACGAGACAAGACACTAGATGTAACAACAGTTTCAAAAAGAAAAGAACTAAAAAAAGAAAGAAAGATGCATTTATTTGATCAAAAATACAGTAAAAACTGTAACATTTTTTGCAATTTAAAACAACTATTTTAATATATTTTTATATTTTAATTTATTCGTGTGATGTGAAGCTGAATTTTCAGCATCATTACTCCAGTCTTCAGTATCACATGATCCTTCAGAAATCCTTCTAATATGATGATTTGCTGTTACATATTACTGGAATAATATTCCAAAATGATTGGTATACGGGACGCCAATGTTCTCCAACAGTAGCCCTGAAGAAAGTTCACTTCCAGAGCAGATTGTGCCGGCTGAAGATTCGTAGAGGAAGGGAAAGGAAAAAAATACTTGTGTGCTGCTCATGCCGTTATCAAAGCAATTCTTATCACAGCGACTCTGACTAGAGCTTAGATCGGGCCCAAAAAATTAAGCCCGACCCTACCCAAGCCCGAGCACGTTGTGTCCGAGCCCGGTCCGACCCGATTTACACCCGACCATTTTTTTTTATACGTGGGCCGTTATTTACGTTTTTTTCCCTTCCAAATCTTCAGTCGCATCCCACCTATTTTCGCAGGGGATTATAAACGTTTCTTCCTTTCGTTTGCTTATAATTAAGTCTATTATAGGCTACCTATTCACATCCTTTACTGCGGTAAAGTAGAAAAAACATTGCAGGACGGATATACCTTTTTACTTCAACTTATATTTAGCACAGTTTGTAGGCTATTTGTTATTAGACTTCAGGCGCGTCACGTTTATTTGTAGGCTATAGCGTATAAACACTGACGATTTTAGTTTCGCTGTCTCTGGGAAGTCAAACCCTGATGTCTCGACCCTGTGGAAGATCAAATTCGATCTTCAGACCTTTTATAAGGAGACCTGAAACAATCCAGCCTGGTTGAGCAATTATCGAAGACGGGGGTAAACTGGTTCCATTCCTCCGACTTTCCTCCAAGTTAATTCTCCTGTTTTTATTTTCTTCTTTACTTCTTGAAGCTCCATGTTGCACTTAAGCTACACGATACAGCTGCCCGGTGTGAGACTGCGAGTGGAGGAGACGCAGCCGCTGCCAATCACACGTGACTGCATTTACTATTTTTTTTACTAGTCTAACGTGTTCAAAGTCGTCCGCATTTATTACTTACCGAGGGTCGGGTCGGGTCAAGTTCGGGCTCGGGCAGAGACTCTAAACTCTAACTTAAGTCCTTCTGAGAGGGCATCAAGCGGCAGGTCTTCGGCTCATTTCCTGTTGTGGGCCCGAATGGCTCATAGCAGCTCCTGTTCCAATTTCTCTTTCCTAAAAGAGCCTCTGTGTCTCAGTCTTTATAGCCCCTAAACATCGGGACTCCCGCACTAATTTAATGAGGGTCATCGTAAGGTCGCACGGTAGTAATGAAGAAACGAGTGGAGAACAGAGCCTAGACATAGTCAAGCTGCACAAGCGTTTTGGGGGATGCGTCGCACGGGGTCCTCGAGACAATAGACCCGATTCATGTGGACCTGAGGAGATGGAGTCTGTGCATCTTAAATGGATTTCAGCGCATCATGTGTGGGGAACTCGGCGATGTAGCGGACTGCTCCGTTTCAAAATGGCAGAGTGACCAAATATGTGCGGAATCTGAACCATTCATGCTCTGGAGTGAGAGCGGGAGCAGTAGGCCTGCAAATGATATGCTGCTCGCAACCCACTCATTTCAGCACTATTTCAACATAACGACCCTTTTGTTTTCCTGCTCTTCAACCACACGCACCATTATGGAACTGCATGGGTTCCAAACCATCAGACAAGCGACGCATTGTGACGTGCCGCTCAGAGTCGCTTAAGTAAACCATCACTTACTACTGCTCATAACTTGGGTTTGCGATTCAAACGAACCCCAATTAAACCCCCGAGTATTTCAGCACGTAAGTGTTTGTGCTTCGGATATGAACGATGCCTCGAGTTGTGTGGCCACTTCATGACTGTTGTTTTAGGGAACCCATAACACTGGACATTTGCACATCTTAAGGGGTTCTGCAATGCCGTTTTAATTTTCCTGGTTTAATCAAAAACAATCAAAAAATTGCCCGTTTTATTAATTCAATTGGGTAGAGATACTTTTTGATTATAAAAAATGAAGTTAACCATTAAAACAGAATCAAGAAAAACCAAGGAAAACGAAGATGTTTGGAAAAATAAGGAATAAGGAGATTGGGAAAAGATAAAAGGGCCTTACATCTGTGATCTGACACACTGTTGCCACTCTGCCCCATCAGACAGTGATGTTTGTATAAGACGGTAAAACTGATTTCGGAGACACTTCTTAGGGGCTGTTCACACAGAACTCGTTTTTTTTCCATTCCAATGCACTGCTTCCATTGCTTTTCAATGTAAATACACGCTAAACAGACGTCTTTAAAGGGGACCTATAATGCACCTCACAAGATGTAACTCAAAATACCCAACAGATCATTTGTTATAGCTTGTCAAATGTGCCCCTATTTTGGTGTTAAATGCAAATGAGCTGCTGCTCCAGAAGGGGGCGGAGCTTTAACGGCTCAACAACAACAAAGCTGGAGAATCTCACGCAGACAAAATGAGGAAAGTGTTCAAACGGATGGAGAGACTCGGGAAGACGTTTCTGAACGGTTCGTGGATAAATTGATGGAGGTGCATGTGTCGTCATGCTCTTCCTCTTCTCTAAAGCAGCACAACATGGCCCCGCCCCCTTTGTTATGTATTCTCAGGGGCGGGGTTTATGTAAATTTTATAGTTAGTGATGTCACCAACCCGGGGAAAAGCTTGTTGTAGTTCCTACCAGCCATTTGTTGTAGTCCTTGCACCGATAATTGATCAGAAAATCTCTCTCTTTTCATTGAGCTTTGAGTTTCGTAACTTTGCAGATGTTGTTTCTGCTCAAACACTAACTGAAGTTAAAAAGTGAACTAATCAACCACTCCTTTAACCACCGCACTTGTGTCTTTATAGCGTCTCGTGCATGACACGGCATTTTGAAAACGCGTTGCTCAAGTTAAAATAATGAATTTTTTTGTTGTTGGACTGACCTGCGTATCACATTTTTATCAGCAAAAACTCCTTCTGTGTGAACCAGCCGTAAAGCAGCATTAAAGGTCGAACAATCTACTGCAAAACAGCGAGAGCTTTGATGATGACTGAGTGTTTATTTAATTCCTACAATACTAATTTCTCGATAAAAAATTACAACTAAAGTGTAAAAGTGCAACTTTTTTAGCTCAGTTATTAGACAATCGAACACACAGAATTGTGGGACATCAGAGGCAGCGAAGGATACATCTGTGCTGCCTTCAAAAATAAAGAAATCGATCAGATGAAGGTTGGTGTGAGACGATCATTTGACTCGGACGTGCCTTGTTGCCGTCACACCTCTGTATTCTGCCTGTGGAGGCAGCATTTTTCACCTTTCAGACACACTGAACTCATGAAGCTCTCTCCAAAAGATATCAAGTGTGTTCAATAAGGTGTGAGACATAGAGAATTGAAAACCAATGACTAATCATGTTCTGTGATGTGGTGTATGTAGGCAGCTCACTAGGTTTTGGAACAAAACAACCATTTCCAAAAATAAACCTCACAGAGTGTCTGATGTGACCGAGAGATTACTGCACTGACATTCGCAGAGGAATTCCGGCATCATGATCATGTGAGACGTACCGGATCCAGGAGTGAGCAGCGGTCCTTCCAGCTCCAGCGCCTCCTCCTCTGCCTCCTCCAGCTTTTTCTTCTTCTTCTTGGGTCGCGGGGTTTGCGCAGTAAGGAGAGCTCCTCAGGATGCCGGATGTCTGTAGGAGAGGCACTTGTTGTAATTAAAGGTGTATTCATCACTAAACCTCACCCAAGACAGAAGAAGTCTCAGCCATTTCAACAATGGAGACTTAGAAACATACTCAATAACACGTCTGAAGTCTAAATGAAAACGTATTTTTAAAGCAAGCCTGTATTACAGCATGTCTGAATGAATAAAATAGTGAATTAGTTTAACTGGCAATAATTCACCCTCCAGTGAATGTCATGCTTCATCTTTCGTGTGTGTGAATCGGCACGTGCTGCAGGGTTAATTAATTCACACAAATGACACTTCCCAACCGACCTCAAATTATGCCCAAGGAGAACAAAAACATGTCTGTCCAACAGGCTATGAAATCGATTTTTTTTTTTTTTTTTTACAAAGTCCATTTTATAACTCAGTTTGTTCTGTTTGAATTTTTCTGGCTGGCTAGCATTTTTTTTTTCTGTTTTAATGGTCAAAAAATTTTAGTCATAAAAAAAGCATGTCTATATAATTATAAGATATATAATTATAATTATAAGATATATAATCTTCTTGATCTTGAAATCATTAAACGTACAACAACAATAATTAATTAATTTTAAAGTCCAATTTTTATTAAAATTAGTTTTCTGGATTCTGGTTTAATTGTTTAATAAAACTGTAATAATAAAAAAGCATGTCTAATGAATTCATAAAATGTAATAATTTATTAAAATTTTTTACAATAATAAACGTTTAATTTTTTCAGAAATTCTGTATTGTCCGTTTTATTTTCTTCAGGATTTATGATTTAAAACAACTTAACAAGATACATCATCTAAATTAAGGCATAAAATATTAACAATTAAATTAATCTTTTAATAAAAATGTTTATGAAAACGTAACAAATAAATAATTTTGGTAAATAAACAGAAGTTTTACTGTAAAAATTATTATTATAGACAGAACAAAACAAAACAAAGAATTCATGTTATTTAAATAGCAGTCTTTTTGTGCTTTAAAAGATTAGTTCACTTCAGAGTTCAAATGTCCTGATCATTCCCTCTCCTCCATGTCATCATGATGTTCATGTCTTTCTTTCTTCAGTGGAAAAGTAATGAAGAGGAACTCATTCCATTCCATTCCATATAGTGGACTTCAATGGGGTTCAACAATGTCAGTTTCAGTGCAGCTTCAAAGATCTTCATGATCCAGACGAGGAATAAGAGTCTGATCTAGAGAAACCGTCGCACATTTTATACAAAAATAAACATTATATACTTTTTAACCACAAATGCTGGTCTTGCACTGCTCTGATGCGCCACACATCACGTCATCACGCTGGAAAGCTCACGTAGGTGGACGCACCAAGGTAGGGTGAAAAACTCCATTTCATTTTCTCCTCCACCTTCAAAATCGTTTGACTTTGTCTTTGCACGATGGCTTGTAAACACTGGATCGGTACTTCCTCCTACGTCACGCGTGACCCACTGGAGAGCAGTGCAAGACGAGCATTTGTGGTGAAAAAGTATATAAACTTTATTGACCGATGGTTTCTCTAGACAAGACTCGTCTGGATCATGTAGATCTTTGAAGCTGCACTGAAACTGACATTGTTGAACCCCATTGAAGATGGAGAACAATCCTGGAATGAGGAATTCTTTTCCACTGAAGAAAGAAAGACATGAAGATCTTGGATGACATGGAGGAGAGGGAATTATCAGGAGATTTTATTTGTGAAGTGAACTAATGCTTTAATATTCAGACAGTATATTGTGATGTTATTAAGTGTGCCGCCCTACTTTTTATTTGTTCATCCAAAACTTGATACATTCCGTGACATTCCATACAGTGAATTCCATTTTTATGACTTGCCTTCGCTATTCATCCCACATTTTCCACACCGAATCACAGGCCCTAAACAGCGACATTAGATGTCTGAGCGGAACAGCGATCTAAAGAAACCCTGAGAAGATCTCTCCAATAAATAGAAGTATACATTTTGCTCAGAGAATCAAGCATATCTGAGCACTCGCCAGTGATTGGTGCAGACAGTTTTGCCATTCACCGACTTTTTATTGAAATTCTTGCACGTTAATTCTCCACGACTTAAAGCATTATGGCAGGACGCCTCACACTCCCTGAATTTTCCACAGTCCTGATGGAAACGAGTGTGACGGAGTGCGAGTGTGTGTTGGGGAGGGGCTTCACGGCTTGGCAGGAATGGCTTGTTTAGTTGTGTTACTAAAGCAAAAGCATTCCAGAGGTTTTAAGAACTACCAGATGGTAGTTCTCTCTCTCTCCAAGTCTGCCCTTTTACAGCCATATGTGAGCGAACTGCAGCGGGTCAGTGGAGTGCTGGGAGTGAGTGAGCGCCTCCTCTGAAATTCCAATCAACAAACAGAGGATCCTTCAGCAAACGCTCCCAAATCAAACAGCCATTCCTCACATGAAACTTGTAGAGAATGCTCACACATTTCTCATTTTATTTCACCTCTGACAGGACTTGTGTGAGGTGAAGCGCTCTGGAAACGCAGTCCGACTGCTCCAGGAGGTAAATAACAAACACACTCCTATTCATTTTATGCATCACATGGGAAAGAAACCGTAATGTGAGGAGAACCCGCCCACCAGACCCACAAAACAACTGATACCACCAAAGAAAGAGCGGGTTATGAAGCCAGTGTTCGACAATGACCACACAGACTAATTCAAGAGCTACATGTCACATCACGGGCATTCACAACCATTTTCCAAGGCCTAAAGTAAAAGTGGACGTGGAATAGCTTTTACAAATACAGTAACAGCATTTTTTTAATTTCTACATTTTATTCTATTTTGAAATCATATTTTTGTCCCATCCACTGCTTTGGTTATGCATCCTAATGTACTATTTGTGCATTATTTTATGCCATTCCGCCGTATAAATAATGTGACAAGTGTGTTTACATGGAAGATTCCAAAAAGCAAAAGTGCACTTTCAATACCTGGATGATGCCGTGTGTAATGTTGGACGCTGTGCAGCGTTTCTGACGCCGCAGAGGACGGCACGGCTCAAGTACGTCGTTTATTAGAGCTGGAACGACGAGTAGTTGTAATAGATTACGAAAAAATACGTCGAATTGCGCGGAATGTGTTGGCGCGTCACACTGTGTTTACGTTAATCCCGTCGTGTTTGACAGTGTGTGATGTTGCTGTTAAAACTACATCTGCAAAGTTACGTTCAATGCAGAGGGAGATATTTTCTTTTACAGAAATCGCAACAAACAGCTGCAACATCACAAACCCTAAAGTTCAATAGTCCCGCCCATTGATTCGAGCGCGACAATTAGTAGTAGGTAAATACGTTTCTCAACCCGGTGTTAGCGTCATGTCTAAGCAATGAACTTGACTTTGAATAGTGCAAAATGTTGTGCAGTGCCAGTTTGTGGAAAAACACAGTAGCTGCACTGGATTTGCTGAGAGCCTGACATAAAAAAAAAACGATGCTGTGCCTTTGATATTGGATCAGACAGCAACGGTCCAACACACTTATGAGAGTAAAAAACTTTTACTGTGTCACTATTGCTGTGTTACAGATCTTTGATGTGTTTACGTCTCACCAAAAACACCAGTGATTCCTGATGGTTCATGTGCGGTCAGACGATCTTGTCTCAAAATTACTCATTGTCATTTAATCAAACCAGTGACTAATCTTGAACTCTTAGTAGAATGAAAATCTGTTATTTAAACATGATTAAATTCCACATAGAAAGCGATCAAAGAACGCTCCCTTTACAATCACTGGAGCTGTCAATCAAACTCTCGTTAGAATAAACAAACCTCTTATTTACATTGTGTTTGCACTGTTAGTTATGATGAAAGCCTTCATCACTGCATTCACGCGCTCAACATGTTCAAGCGTACTCTCTACACTCGGTTACTAAGCAGTTTAAGTGCTTGTTGGTTGTTTAAACATCGGATGGATGAACTCACGTCTCGATGATTTAATAACATGCTGTCAATTACGATCAAACTTCCCGTTTTTAATGAACATCGCCATTTTTGATACGGTTGCTGAATTCGGCTGTTCGTTCACACAGAGGGGTATTCGAGCAGATACTTTAAACTGCTTAATGAAGACTTACAGCTTGCTGTCAATCAAACAGTGACTGTAACATTTGTACTACTGATAGATGCCTTTTGATTCTTGCCACTATTTTTATATGTATATGCGTATACATATATACGTATATGTTGGTATTTTTTAGAATTTGTATTTTATGGCAAAATGTTTGAATAAAATGTTGAAAGATTAATGGCAGAAGTCACGGTTATTTATTGGTTGGTTAACTAAAGGATTAATCGACTGGTCAGAAAATAATCGGATTAAATTTTAAAATAATTGACAGATGAATCGACAAACTGTAAAAATAATGACTAGATTAATCAAACCAAAATAATCAACTGTTACAGCCCTATAGTCCATATTGTGACATTTGGGATACAACTTGTGTCAATCGTTGCAATTTCGAGAATGATTGCCTCATTGGAGCGTGTATGGAGCGTTATGGAGCGTTTATGGAGCGTGTATGGAGCGTGTATGGAACGTTATGGAGCGTTATGGAGCGTTATGGAGCGTTATGGAGCGTTATGGAGCGTTATGGAGCGTTATGGAGCGTTATGGAGCGTTATGGAGCGTTATGGAGCGTGTATGGAGCGTTATGGAGCGTTATGGAGCGTTATGGAGCGTTATGGAGCTGTTGGTCCACTTTAGCAACATGAAAAACAAAACTTTTATTCCCACTCCCTTTATAATCACTAATTAAAGTCGTCACTCATCTTAGTCCATCGCTACCTCACAAAGTTCTGTTTTAATCAATGTATCTCTTATTTATGTCTACACTTTGCTTGAGAGGATTCTCGAGTGTGCAGAACTCAGCTCTAAACAAATACTCTAGCGTTTCGAGGGATGGGTGGATTTGGACAATTGATTGATGATTACGTCCAAGAGATCAACAGACATTGACTACACTGTTCAACACTGCAAAAACATGCTGTAAATAGAAACCTTTGATGCTTTCCAGAGCGTAAACACAAACACTCACTGGAGCATTTGCCAAATCTGTTTCTTCAATATGCTTAGCACCCTCTGCCACCCCCATAGAGCTCCGGACGTCACGTGACCCATTCTGTTTACACCACCATGCTGGCAGGCAGGGACAGCCGAATATGAAAATGAATGGCGCCAGAATGAGTTTCAAGGCAACAGAGTTCACTGCGCACTTCAATTAAAAAACAGTCCTGTTCATAGCAAAACTTATTAAACATAACAGATCCCTATAATGCTTCTAACGTGTATCAATAAAGGAATGGGCTTTCCTTTCCTGATATCTACAGCTGCCTCATCAACTCTTTAAAAGCCTACAAAAGCCTGGAGGGGTACAAATGGACGCAATCTAAATTTGAGATGAATATTAAACGCTGTAGACTTCCGGCTAAAACCTGCTTCGTCGTTATTGGAGGGGTAAGTCAGCTGTGTTGTTAGGTAACGTAATCGACCCTCTCTGTCTTTGTTTGTAGGTAACGTAGCCAGCAGACAGCATAAATGTCATGAAATCTTATCCCGTTTAATCCCAAATTGTTCCCAAACATGAAAATATGCAAATGAGGTGCCATTCTTTGTCCTTGAAATAATCAATAATTGGAAAAGTGAGTGAAAAACTGTTTTATATTGTGTATTCTTTCATGTCATTTTAGGGTTACTATTAAACATAAAATCCTTCTACTACACTCATTAGGAATACTGAGATAAAAGACTTCATAATAATAATAATAGTAATACAACCATCTGTTGTTTTGTTGTGTTGGTTTGCATGTTTTATTGCAGCGAAACATTTCAGTCATCTATCGGATGGTTAGGAATACGATGAAATGATTTCCCCTTTGCTTTTCCCGCCTGTTCTGGCGTCCTGACGCACAACAGCCGTCCAGCATGTTGAAATAGTAAGGTTTGTAAGGCCTAAACGACCTGGCTTTAAATTATCGTTCAACCACTATCGATACCGATGCGACAGCCGCTCTTGCGCTCTCCTGATGGCCTGCCAAAATGTCGGAATTTAGATCGCGTGATGTCAACCTCCGGAGCTCTATAGAACCGGGCCTGCGGGGATCAGAGACGCCTGTTGGGTGGTACATTCGCAAAGCACTGAGCGTTAAGATTTCCAACTTTGCACTTACAGATGCTTCGAGAAGGCAGTAAAATAATCTGAGCTTCCTGCATTACTCATTTCAATTCTTCACTGAATAAGATCCATTTAAAAGTGAAATTCCCAAGCACATGTTCACTTCTCTCATCCCCAGCAATCCCTGGCTGCATGACCAAGTGATTTCCACCACTGAAGAAGAAGCAGAGCGAGAGACAGACAGCATATGTGAGCTGCGTAAGACGATCAGCGTCTCACTGCGGCCAGCTGGACTGCTGTAATCTTCCCATACCTCAACTCTTCCGGACGCTGCTCAGCGGCTCCACAAGACATACAGTGGCCCCAAAACAACCTGGGCAATTACGAATAGCCGAACCCCATTGCATGACATTACAAAATACAAAGGGAACTGACCAATAGAGAGGCTATTACAGAGTGTACAGTCCATTAGACTAAAATGGGCAATTTAATTGCATTTCAGCAAAATTTAAAATGGTAACATATCAAATGATCAAATCATTCTTTAAAATAATATAAATAGTAATATTTGTCTATAGCGCCCCTTGTTAGCTCAGCCCACCAATGTTTTAAAAAAGACGAGATGAATCAAACCGCTTCGCTTTTAACGCGATCGGCGCGGGTTCGAATCAACCTTTTGCCGAGCTCACATTCATTTTCAACAAAAATGAAAAAAAAAAAAAAAATGTTCTAAACTGCAAATGAGTGTTTAATAATATTAAAAGTGTTTTGTGGGTAGGGTTAGGGGAAGGTTTTTATTCTACCAATAAGGCAGCATCCATTTATTAATTTTAATAAATATAATCATTTACACTCTATGATATTATTGCATCCTGTTAATGTACAAAAATACTGAGGTGTAAATAGTATCTGCCAATATAAAGTATAGATAGCATCTAATTAAAATTCAGTCTTATTGCAAAGAACGGATACTTTTACATGGTGTGAATAGAATCTATCGCAATTTTTATCTATAAAATCTCTTATCGCTATAAGAAAATGCTGCTCTGTTGACTTAGTGCAAAAAACTTGACAACCTGCCCCGATTTGACATTAAATACAGTTCAACCTTCCTGTCATATCTATCTTCATTATATTGACTGTTGTAGGACTGAACAATAATGGACAAGACATTAACCATAACCAATAACCATTTCAATGCGTTTAATTCCTTCAGTGTTTACATTTAATTTCTGCAGTGTTTCTTCTGTTAGATACCTTAAAACTTGCACTGTTTATTTCATTTGTTTGCACTATTGCTTGTGTTTATTTCATTACTGCCAGTTTACTTGTCTTCAGCAATCGCTTTAGGACTTTTTATTTCATAACTAGGCCAAGTATTAGTTTTTGCTGTGGTAAACAAAATTGCCATCCAAAATTGTGAAATAACAATTAACTAAAATTCTGCCCCAGTTCCAAAAAATAAAAAATAAAAAAATACATTTATTGTGATATACTGTATTTTATCATGAATAAAATGACTCATGGTCCCACCCCTATTAATAATTGACATTTCTCTAAAAGAAGTAGAAATAAACAAAAATCCATTAAAAGTCTGTTTAAACAACTTTTGCAAGAATTTAAATAATAAATGGAACAGTTAAGGACCAATAATGGTTAAGAGTAATACCTTAAAATTCTCCTCCCTACTATCCTAACTGTTGTTTTGTTTGCATTTTATCCCCATTTCAAACCCCAAAAACAGGTTTAGAAATATTTAGGAAAGACTAGTGACGTTCTAGTGATGAAGTATTCAAGTAATAATAAAAGTGAACACCAGCATTTCATGCTATTTTGTTTGTGTATGTATGTGTGTGTGTGTGTGTGTGTGTGTGTATGTGTGTGAGAGAGCGAGAGAGAGAGACGATCAACTGAAATCAATTTGAGAGAGGAGGTAATCAGGCATCTTTCCTGATCAACAGACTGACTCGAAGAGCTCGTACGGCCTTGTTTTCCATATATGGACACAACAAAAGTTACACTGCCAGTTACATTGATAAGACTAGTTTATAAAACAGAGATTTGGACCAGTTCAAGGGCACACTGGGTCTTAGTTATGCTAAGAAAGACCAATCATGGCTGCTCAGAGTGTTTAACAAATAATAAAGACCAAGAAATGTGGTCAAGTGCACCTTTATCAGATAGCGGTGCTGTGGCGTTATCACGACGGCCCAGCCTCAAAACTATTAAGCTAGTACCGTGATGCAGTAGAAATACTATAACATGGCTTTCCAAACATTTTAAGTGGCATGGCCATACTATTAGAGTAACTGAATACCAATATATGTTAAATTATGTAGAATCATAGAACAGTTGCAACAGTATAAATCTTTTTTTTCTTTTTACAGATTTATCAATCAAGTTCAAATTGTTTTGTACCAAACTGATCATTTCTAAAAAATTAATTTCAAATGACTTGATAAATATTACGAATATGAACATGGGCGACTGTCGAGAAAAACAAAGAGTCGTACTGTACCTGCATCAGCAAATTATTCGCTTGTTATGAGTTTGCTTGTTACTCATTTATTTAAAAATGTGCGAGAATCAAAGTAATTTTGCAAGCATTTGCTGATAAAGAAAAACGGCATGTCACAATATTAAAAATATGTCCCTTTTAAAAACCATGATGGCGCACCGGTGGATATCGCACAAGCAATGTGCAAAAGTTGTGCCGGTGAAGAAAAAACAGTGCATATTCCCTGAGAGATGAATATAGTTTAGTTTATTGATATTTCTCTTGTTGCCCATAATGAAAAAATGAGTATTTTCAAGAATCAATAAATATTTTGTGTTATTTTTGGCAGGAGGAGTAAGCTATCTAACCAACTATTTAATATCCTCGCAGTGTCTGTAATACACTGTGAAAATACTGTAGGGACAATTAATTGTAATATTAATTTAATAATAAAAGTAGCCTAATAATAATAATAATTTAATATGTCCTGCGTGTCCGTCCGTCTGTTCTGAAGATGGCATGACTGAAGCCTAAAGCATACGTTGGCCGTCCGCGTTACTCGATGGTCCGCGCGCTGTCCGTGTCACGTGATGTTTGTCCTCAGGAGGGTCCATGAATGTCTGTACACCCCGTCCCTGTGCGGCGCGATTTTTGGGACAGTGCACGCACAGCAGCGCACGTGAGAGTGATTTGAGCACTTGAAAACGAAGCACACTAGATAGGTCGAATGAGCCAAACGAGTCTTTCTTTGCTCATGGCCAAATGAGTATCCTTTAAAAGCCTCAAGCTCTCAAAAGTGCGCAAGACGGAGCGGAAGGTGGAAAATGAAGTATAAATATTATTACTATTACTATTGTTATGTTATTAATTGATTTTCAGCAATGCTGTTCATGTTTTACTATTTTTAAATTGATGAACCCCTTAGCATTTCTATAACATTTGCCTAAAAAAAAACGCATAGGCACAGTAAAATGCGTGCTGATCTTGACCCATTTGGATTTGGTCTCTTTCGAAAGGTTGAACGCGAACAGGTTAAATGTCATTGATATATACCGGCTTCATATCGATCACCCTGCGCCACACAACTGCTTGAAATGTGTCTTGTTGCGTAACGCATTATACAATATTGTAAACTGTTAAATACTTTGGGAGTTTTCAGACACGTAGATCATTTGCTTTTTTCCATAACAGGGATTAAAAATGTGAACTTCTTAGTTCAGCTCGCTTTCACAAGGCTACGGACCTAAATGGATCGTCTGTATTTTTGTGTGATTTGGACAGTTCTGAATTATGCAACCTAGTGTTTGCTCTAGGTTAACCCACGATACATTTTGAGATGCATTAGCAAAACAAACACTGCTGTAACACACAACATATGTAATTAACCATCATACATATGTGACTGGTTCAATTTACCCTTCGCAAAGCCCCGCCCCCTTTAGTTACTGTTGCTATGTCCGCTCTCACGCCACACATCATGTTCTCACGGAGTGAAGAGCAAAGAGACACTGACAACGTGTGAAACAGTTTTGTCATGTTTTAAAGCAGTTGAATGAATCAATAGCGTCTAGTGTGTGTTTAATGTGTCGATCATCTCTAGTTCATCTATAGCATCAAATAAACATGAATGAACATCAGAAGGAATGTTGTTTCAAGACGTGATTCAAGTTCACCAACGTTCATCTACTCACTCCCCTGACAAAACGGCGGATTATGATTGGTCAGATCGCCTGTCAATCAAACTCCCAACAGAAGGGTCGATTGGTCCACAGGATCGGATCGCTTTCTCACCACAAAGGAAGCGCTCCAGAGTTAGTCTAAAAACGGGCCGAGACCAACTCGTTCATCTCTGACCTATTTCCGAGCGTGATTGCCATGTTCACATATGCCTAAACAAACCGAACTAATGGAGAAAACGAGCCAGGTTCCAAAACAAACCCTCCAAAAGAGCCAGTCGTGAAAACGCCCTTCATATATATAAAATACAAAGTGGGCAGTTTAAAAATAAAGGCTACTGGTTTGAATAGATCAAGAGAAAACATCCACACATTAAATCAATTGTGTTTTCAATCCATTTCATGGTTCCTTCAAGCTGCCACTGTATTCTGATTTAACACCATCTGCTCTCAGCATTAAATGGTGAATGTGCTCTAATGTATATCCAAATAACACAATTATCGTGACTTATTGTTCTCCACGACCAATGGGAAGATTGAATTAGGCTAATGGATAACGCGGTGTATATTTTAGGGCAGGCACTCACTGAAGGTTTTGCAGATGTCGGACACAGCCTTGAAGACACGGTCAGAGAAGTTGACTTTCACCCTCATGTGTTTCATGTTGGGCAGCTGCAGGCGCAGCAGCTTGTGCTGCGGCGTGAAGAGCAGCCTGGCGTCGGCCTGAATGCCATATTTATCAAGCGTCCAGTGGGTCTTTAGCAGCCAGGTCTTCTTCTTTTCCCACCACAGCGCGTGATCTGACCAGTCCTTCTTCACATCTGCATAAAGATAGAGAGAGAAATGTGACAAGGTTAGGATCTGCACTGATAAGCACTCGGAAAGGGAGGGCGATAGCGGGATGAAAAGTAACCTGGCCTCTAATTTGCCTGCACATACAGCAATGCAACAGAGTTGAGAGAGAGGTCAACAAACGAGAAACATGGTTAAGTGTCAGATGTGTTTGTGTGAAACTGCACTCGCCAAAGAGGAGGGCTGCGTTCTGGCCGGGATGAAAGCAAGAGGCCAAGCATTCATCGGGAGGCTCGAGCGCACAGGCCGAAAATAGGTGAAACGCTGAGTGTTTGTGTGTGCGCGCGAGTAAGGAGGTCAGGGTCAACCCTTTCTCTTTGTTCCAGATTCACACTGTAATCCGAGTCTGATACTCGAAACCTGCTTTTCCTCTAACAGCTGCACACAAACAACACAGGATTGAGCTGCGGGCATTTGTGGAGCAACAGAAGAAGAATTCAATGCATATGAATCAGGTGATATATTACATACACCAATCAGGGCGCTGTGCTTATATATATATATATATATATATATGTTTAAAAACGGTCGTGAGGCAGAGTTTTACACTTTGGAACTTTGATACAATAACTATTGTAACGCTACATCGTTATATCGGGATTTTGTGATATAAAAATGCGACAATATGTATCGTTGATGTACACGATACGATTCGCAATAGAGAGTTAGTTTTATTCAAAGCTCAGCTTACTGTATTTATAAGGTATAATTGACCCTTCGCAAACAGTTTGATTGACAGGCGATCTGACCAATCATAATCCGCCATTGTGTGGGTCAAAGCGGTCAGGGGAGTCAGTAGATGAACGTCGGTGAACTTGAATCACGTCTTGAAACAACATTCCTTCTGATGTTCATTCATGTTTATTTGATGCTATAAATGAACTAGAGATGATCGACACATTAAACACACACTAGACGCTATTGATTAATAAAGTTTTAACATGCTGGTGTTTTTTGACACATACAAACAAAATCACTGTTACGTTCGTGACGTTCGCCGGGTCAATTCGACCCGCATATTTTAACTGTACGGACCCAAAATAATAACGTTTCTTGGTTATATTTTGTTACTTTATTTTTTTACTACCGTATGAAGCTCAAAAATGAGGTTTTCCACACTTATTTCAATCCAGAAACATGTTTTAAGCAGCAGCGTGTGTGTGAAGTTCTGATCCAGAAAGCTCTGGACTTTATGAAATGAGTTTATAGAACAGCCGATATTTTCATTCTACAGCTGCATTTAATTGTTCAGTGATGATGAATTAAAGTTTTAAAAAAATGTATTTATTGTATTTAAAAATGAACTGTTTTTAAGTGTGTTTTTAAAACATTTTCATTCAATCATATCTTCAGATATATATTTTTTGGAATATTTGACAAGTGTTGATATTAAAAGTGTACAGTTTGTCCCTGAATCTCGGTTGTTTTTCATCGTGTGATTTTTGAGGAATTGTATTGAATCCAATCAGGGTCCACAACGAGTGGACGCAGAAACCCAACAGCGCATGAGGGTTAACAAAGGACCAATAGATGCTGGATGCTAGACATCCTCAAAAATCAGACCATGACTGGAAAAAACAATTGTACCGCGATCGAATACAAATAACTTTCACGACTGGATTCGGATTCACAAGTCTGTGGACCAGTGGAGTCTCTCCATCAGTGATGTCAGCGGACAGATATGCATGTGAGCAGACAAAAGAAACCGTTTTCCCCTCAGCAGCCCACTATCCAGTTTCTCTGCCTTATTTTGGTGTGTGTGACTGTGAAAGTGAACTTTTAGTCGTTTGAACTTTTGGAAGATTACGTTTTCTGTCGGTCAACTTTTGCTTTTCGTAGGATTTTAATGTTTTTGATCAAACACTAAATATAAAACATGAGTTCAGGTTTAGTTTTTGTTAGATGACATAGAAGAGTTTGAAACGATTATGAGCCAAGATGTTTATTTCTGGAAAGAACAAAGTAAACACGCTGATATAGTGTGTACCTTTCTTATAATATTCAAACAAAATGAATGTGGCTATCCACTTCGGAGCACATCTCTCAAATCTTCACTGCCATTTTTCTACAGACAAAAACGCACCGACTCAGTTTTTCTCCTCCGCACCCTACGAGAGAAGCTTCACACTGGTCTCATTTCAATGACTGCATCGTGTTAACTAGCCAACCGTGGTGTCCTTCTCCATAACAACATAACACAATAAAAGACAACCGAACTGGTAAGTTCTCAATGACAGTCTACAATCATTTCTGAAGAACTAAGAAAACATTTAGAAGCCAAAAGCTTTTCTTTTTTTTTTTTTTTTGGCAACATTGTCAATAAATAGAAACAATCAAAAGAAAAGCACCATCTTTTATGCTCCGAATCTGTTTTGTAATTTTCAGGATACATTGTACACGAACATGGCTCTGTATGTGCACTGTTGAGAGAGCCAGCGAGGTGCGAGGATCTTAAAAATGGTGCGGAAGACTAAAATAAACTTTCACTTCCTCACCAGATTAAAATGGACTTATATTAAATAAAGAACGTCCTGTCTAAGATTTTTTGGCCATATTGCCCAGCCTTAGAAACAAACCACAACAACTAGCACTTTTCTGGGAAACTGTTTACACCCTGTGATAGAAAAATCAAAACCCTGTTCAATGCGAGTAATTACTTGCATATGCAAACAAATTCCATGCTAGGGGGCGACTAGAAAAGGTTTTTAATGAGCCAATGGCCAGTAACTTGTACGATTTGCAGAGCTTGAGCGGACAATTTCACACAAAATTATGACAAAATGTCCTTCTTGGTTATCTTAAGTGGACATAAACAACAGTTAAAAAAAATAAAACGCATGTTTAACAGTTTCATCAGTGCATTATGTCTTAAAGTGACAGCAGCCTAATATTCCTGCTGCTGTCTGTGTTTTTATTATTAACCAAACATCAAGACTCGCTGCAAAAAAACTGAACTTTTATAACTTTAAAAAGGATTAATCTATATTTAGGCTAATGTTATTTTACATTTGATTATTCAATTTCTGTACATAAATCTACCTAATCTGTATCTAACCACTGTTAAATCTACCTGAAAAGCAGCTTATTTAATTCGCATCTATTGCTTGTAGTTTGATTATTTGTTCTTATTTTATTACAGACTTTTTACTTCTCTTTAATAGTGTTTGAAAATTTGAGATTTTTTTTTTATTATTATTTGCATTCCATGTAAATAAAACAAAACAAAACAAAAGTGGCGAGTAGAGTAAAATAAAAAGTAATGGCAACTAGAGCTTCAGTGTTAACCAGCATTTTTCGGGAAAACTAAAATCCTTTCCGGGCCAAAATGACCTGAACACAACCAGAGAGTTGTACAGGGATTTTAATTATTAAATGTAAGCAAAAAGATTATTGCATTGATACTCGCAAAATGTTGGCGGTCTGTCCTTCCTGTGACGGGAAGGGTATGAAGCCAGATGCAGACGGACGCTCCCCTTCACGGGTGGGGCAGGCAGCTGGTGATTTTGTAAAACACTTCGCAGCTCGATCCCTATGTTAGCATGCGCCAAACATCCCTGATGAATTTAAATGGAAAAGATGCCAGTCCATTTTTGGGACCAGTATGATTTCATCTCCGACACGAGTCATTAAGTCGTCACGAGCTATGGAACAAACACACTCATAGATTCAAACACACACAGTGTGTGTCTTTTTCCACAGGATCCCCAGTGAATTCCCTCCTCGGTCTGGATTGTCATTGGTTGTCCCGCCCCGGTCCTGCCCTGCCATCAGACGGAGTGCTGGGAGAACGGCCATTCATTGACTATCCATCACACAACCTAAATAGAGGGCTGTAATTTAATTAGCTGCCGGCCAATTGCATTTCTTGGCTAAAAATACAGCCTGCCAGCGGATGACGTAATGCTGTAACAAAACGAATCCATGCTAAGTAATAGGGACGCATTAAACCGTGCTGGAGACCTCCAGTACTGCAGAGAGAGGGGGAGTACTACGACCCATCAAGGGTCTGGTGCAGGAAGACGACAGCGCTGCGAATCACCAACGCACTTCCTGTACAATCGATAGCACAGTGCAAGACTGTTGCGAGAAACGCAGCGTCCGTCCGTACAGTAAATTACATGCGTGAACGGTAAAATGAATTACAATTAAATAAACGATGAATGCGCTCCTTGTACTGTGATTTTCACTTGGTTTGCCAACATTTTCACTGGCTCCACTGAAAATGTATTTTTCAATAAAAACACTTAAAATAAATGACAAATAATTTGTTTTGATTTTTCAAAAATATCACTGAGACGGGTATAAACTTTAGAAACACTTTGAATGGAAAATAGATTCAAACAATATAGATAACACCATCTTATTTAAATGATCAAAATGCAGCAGAAATTTTAAGGCATAAAACTATGACTAACTTCACTGTTGTTTAAATGCAAACAGTCATGGAGAACACAGAAAACAACGAAAAGCATCATGATGAATTTGAAATAATCTGTCAATCGCGGCTGCATGATTATAACAAAAAAGTTTCTCTTGATATTGTAATTGTGATTTTTAATGTTGATTAATAGAATTTGCATTAATATACCTCTTTATTGTTCGCAAAGCCCCGCCCCTTTAGTTACTGTTGCTATGTCCGCTCTCACGCCACACATCATGTTCTCACGCGGTGAAGAGCAAAGAGACACTGACAACGTATGAAACAGTTTTGTCATGTTTTAAAGCAGTTGAATGAATCAATAGCGTCTAGTGTGTGTTTAATGTGTCGATCATCTCTAGTTCATTTATAGCATCAAATAAACATGAATGAACATCAGAAGGAATGTTGTTTCAAGACGTGATTCAACTTCACCAACGTTCATCTACTCACTCCCCTGACGGACAAAATGACGGATTATGATTGGCCGGATCGCCTGTCAATCAAACTCCCAGCGAAGGGTCAAAATATAAGAAGATCAATTAAATAAATAATACTGCCCAAGAAACTAAGATATACAGTCAAGAAAATGCTCCATATTATTACCTCAACATTCACATACGCTGTAAATGACTACTAAAACGACTGCCAGCAATCTTATTTATGTTGCATATTCATGAAGCACAAATAATTAAGATATTTACAGGGAGCAGTTTGGACCAATATTATTTGTAATATCCTAAAAGCCCAGAAATAATGTACATTTTCCTACATTATGCTGAAATAAGTTTGTTATTAGGCTTCAAAAGCTTGCCTTGAAAGCAGACATCAAGCCGTTTCCCTTCCCAGAGGGGTTCAGTGTCTAAACATTAAATCACAGCTAGATTTGATCAATGCAACAGGAAAGCTCTGCGCTGGGTAGGGCCGCTTCTTAGTGTAACTACTTCCTGTATCATAGATTAGAGCACCCTGAAGACCAACGGAGCTGGACAAATGCAAATGCTGCAGTCAGCTTTCAACTACCAAGAAAGAGGAATGTGTAAACAAACGAATTTGCCTTTTACCTTAACATTACGAGAATAATTCATTGCTAAAATATTCCCTAATATGATTCAATGTTGCAAGAAGCTCAATGACATGGGCAAGGACATCTGGAAAATATATATGTTGACAATAGCTTCGTTTACATGGATACCTTAATTCATTCTGATTGATGAATCTGAACGTAGTGTTCACATGGAATGACACGACACTCGTTTATATGTCATGTGAATAAGCGTGACCATTGAAGGTGGGATATTTCTCCTAATGAAGGCGTGCTCACTTTCAGCAGTTATTTCATCTATGGTTCGTAACATTTCTAACAGATTTCTGCTCGTTGTAAATCAGGCACAGATAAATTAGCACAGAACCAGAACATTTATTTGAATGCATTAATGAGAGCGATTAAGTGTGAATTAGTCATAGCGTCACTATTAATGGTGAAGCTGTGGATGGTCAGTAGATACTTCAAAAGTAGAAGTTTCTAAGGCTGCGTTCACACTTGTCATGTTTGGTTGGATTAAAACGAACCCTGGTGCGATCGCTCAGTTCATATGTGAACCCTGGTGGCGCACCAAACTAGCGCTAAAAAGACGGGTCTCGGTCCGCTTCCAAACGAACTCTGGTGCGGTTCGGCTGATATATGAACGCGACACGGACCAAAGACACGTGAACCAACCAAAAACAGGACGTGATGTCACGAGATGCGACGCGGGAAGATCGGAGAATCCAAAATGAGTCGAGGGCAAACGTGAAGTTTCTGGAAATCCTGCTGCTGTTTTGAACATTTGATGAGCTCTTCGTGATTCTCAGCTGGTGAAAATAAAGCATGAAATGAAGGCGTTTAATCCAGAACACAGCGTTGTTCTGAATGTTTGGGAAGCGAGCTCCGTCGCCAAATATACGTCATAAAAGCCGACCGATCGGGTCGTGACCGTATCCCTGCGCCTTCGGTTCGGTAACTTTAGTTAAAAATGCCAGTGTGAACGCTAAGAGGACCAGGACTATATGTTCTGTTTTTTGGTCCGGACCAAACCAACCGAACTACAAGTGTGAACGCAGCCTAAGTTACTTTAGTGATAATCGCAGGATAGCTTCTGCTCTCGTGATCTTCACGTGATGTGCAGCTACTGTCTGAACGAGTGTTCATGTCCCACAATGCATCAGCGCAGTAGCTCAATATAACAACAACAACAACAATAATAACACACATCCAATGGTCTAAAATCGCTTGAATGTCCAAACTGAATCACATAGAATTGAGACAGTTTTGAGAGGACGCAAGTGAAAGTGATCTCACGTGTGTGCGTCGACTCGGCGTTTGAGTTCGCCTCGGTGTTGCTTCCATGCCGCTGACTGGACATGGCGAAGTCATGTGACTACACACGCGCTAGTATGATTTTAAAGGGAAAGTATTAACAGGATTAAAAAAAACTAAATAACTGATGTGTGAAAATTAAGTTGATTATCACTATTGTATTCTAAACTCTACTTCTCAAAGTAATATTATTATTATTATTATTATTATTATAATTAAGGAATATCATACAACCAAGATATGTTTTAAAATTATACAGTTCTGTTGTGCAGCATCTCATTTGACAAAAAAATTTCAATTTAAATTAACTGTTATATTTAACATGGATTACATTTATAAGTTTGATTAAATTATTAAAGTTGATATGAATTTGCATTAAATCCCCCCCAAAAACAAAATGGCTTTCACGGGACTCTGTGGAGTTTACACTCATTCTCAAGCTCATTTGGAAAGCATTTCCTTCCACAGTGGTAAATGAATATCGTTATGGGGGGAAAAACAATATTGTGATAATATTTCTGGCCACATCGCCCAGCCTCGAGTTGTATGAAAATCAATCTTCAGCACAAAAATTCATGCTGAATATTTCAAAATATTGCCCAGTCCTAGTTGGGCAGGCCAAAACATCCACAAATCTCTTGATACAAGGAAGGAAAGGGGAGGAAATGATGCATCCCCTGATAAATGGTGCATTTCCTCGCAGTCTCCCAGATTCCTCCGGCTGAAGCTCTGCCATGATTACAGTAAGACTACAGGATGAAAGTATTCTTTACTTTCACACGACAACCTTGAATGAAACTACACCAATCCATTCGGTCAGCTAATGCTCTCTGAATAATAATAATAATAAATTAATTAGAACACAGTCCGTCATTTATGACCAAAGCCATTAAGTATGAAAACAATGAAAGAATCTGTGGACAGCAGCAGAAAATACCAGGATGACGGCAACTTCCAGGGAACAAGCCAAACGTCCGAAGTCATTTCCTGTTTGCTAAACGTCTGCCCCTTGTCCCACGTCACAAAACTGGGCTCGACATGCATGCGTAACCCCACCTAAAGCCCGTCTCCCCGTCGCGGAGAGTCCTGATCATCATTTTTCCCCCAGCATCCGTTCCGGCTCCTCGTGACTGACCAAACTTCTGGAACAACTGACGGTTCGGTCAAGAGGGCTCAGATAAAAGTCCTTCCCAATGATGTCATCTTGAGTGTGCTTACTTTTTAGGGTTTCCGTTTCACATTCTAATAATATACGCCAGTATTAGTGTGTGTGTGTGTGTGTGTTTCTTCACTGCCTTAAGAGGGCAGGGTTTCTTTTGGCCAGCTCTGCCGTTATGACACACTGCAGAGTCTTACTCTATTATAGCATTTGCCACGGAGTCTGTACAAAATGTGCCCTGCTTCATTTACGATGTCTCCACTTACTCTGAAGAAATATTATGATTTAAACAGCACTGCGAAAGAATGAAGGAGGGGATGGTACTATATTCAGTGTCTGAAACATGACCCGTGTAGTTTTGTGTGATGGAGAGACAGCAGAGCAAAACTATCATTTCCAAAATCAAATGCAGATGGGTTGTCTGAACGACTAGTCAGTCTTGTGCTTCATACAGCAGTGTGTGTGTGTGTGTGTGTGTGCTGTAGTGAACTACCAAAACGCTGCGATTTCACACCGACAGCGACTCTGATGGGTAAAACATCTGCGCCTCTTACTTTATTACTTTATTAAAAGTGTCTTTAATAACATAACTAGGGCCCTTAGATTTCCGCGATGCAGAAAACGCAGAAGGAATTTACAGTATAACGAGGAATGTCACGGAATTTGTCATTCGATTAATAAATAAAAATGACGAAAAAGCCACAGATTAAGCCGCAAAACGCGGCATTTATCACACAGAAACACAAAGGTCTTCACTGCAACCTGTCAAAATAAAAGTTTGCTTTAACTTTACAGAAATATATTATTGTTGTAATGTAGGTACATCTCAATAATATTAACACTAATAATACATTTTTAAATACTTTATTTGACTGTGACTTGTTTAATGATTAACAGATAAATTACATTCATGTTTTATGCCTTCATTTGAAATATTAAATTACACATTTCTGAAAAAACAAACATTTAATAGAAATTAATCGAAATTTTGTTTTTATGAATTCAATTAATTATACATGCTTTATGATTATTACATTTAATTAAACCATTAAAATTGAATCAAGACAAATTTATTACTAAAAAATTCATTTTTTGTTAAATTAAATTATTAAATATATAATATTAAATTGAATTATATTAAATAAACGTAATAGGTAATATTTAATCATATTTTTAATATATTATTATATTCTAAAAGTTTCATGATTTCAATTAATATGACTTGTTTGTTTAATTACTCAAATGTTATTTAAATCATTACAATGGAATACAGAACACTTAACAGAAAACAGAATTTAAAAAATAAAATGGAATTTGAGAAAAAAAAATTGCCCTAAAAATGCAAAATGCCCTAAAAATTTTTGTTCAACTAAAGAATCGAATAATATAATTCACTATTAAACTGAACGATATTAAATTTAATTTAATATTAATACCAGTTTAAATTAAATATTAATACATTTAATATTTTTTAAATAAATTGTTGTTAAAAGTTTTATGATTTCAATTAATTAGACATGGTTTTTTAATTACAAAAAATTGAATGCAACCGCTAAAATGGGTAAAAACAAAAAAGAATCCAGAAATATTAAAAGATTTCATAGGGCCCTACATAACCACAAAACCATTATCAGGAATGTACCATTGAGAAAAGCATTAAACACGCGGTCTAAAACATTAAAAGCTAAAATAAGTGCTAAAGAAAGAAATCTAATCAGCCTGGCTCTTGATTCCTCGTGTCTCTGTTCTGAAGTCAAAATAAGGTGATGCAGCGGGTACAATTCCAGCCAAATCAAACAAACTTTAAAGGTTCACTGCTCTGAACTGGCAAAACTGAAGGTCAGTGTCAGACAGAAGCCCTCATGACCCCTGATCATTAATTATTAAATAGAATCTGCTGGAACGGGGTTTCAGGAAATGAGCACTATAATCAATGAGAGAGTGCTTTCCTGGCATTTCCATTTATTCCATTAGAAAAGCTTCAGATGTACAGGACAGAGAAGAAGGCCGAAAGGTGGGGAATAAACTTTTTTTGCCAGGAAGAAACCTACAGTAGGTCAAAGTTCATGACGAGCAGCCAGCTGACCGCTGCGTTATTTCCATTCACGGCTTTATTTTGTCTTTGTCTGAGTGCAAACGCTGTCCTCAACCTCTGACATCAACACAGCACACACTACACAAAAACGGTGTGGGGGAGAGGTGTGGAAACCGCATCGGATCTTGTTCACACACACCCGATTAATCCCGGGAACCGTACTTGATCCAGGTTTATTATCCTTAACTGAAACTAAAGCCATAAAAAATGTGTCTTGAAATAAAACGCTTCGTTTTTAATGTTGTTTATATGTCTATATGGTGTTCCTAATATGCTTTACGACAATCCATGTACAAATTCACGAGTCAACACCACTGCAGAGTGATTTCTCTTTAAAACTGCACTGATCTAAACAGTCCCTGCAGAAAAACACGGATTTATTTTGTGATTGTTGAGGGCAAGAATCCTTGATTATGCGGCACTTTTTCTTAAAATAAATGCGATTGAATATTCGGGATATTTTTGCAATTTTATGCGATGAAATTGCGGGAACTTGCGGTTTGAAGCATAAGAGGAAATAAAGGTGATTCTCCAACAGCCTGTTCTGTCTAGATCTGCGGTCCGACACGCACGGTCATGTGACACAGCGGGGAACTGCTTCGCTCTTATCGTTGTTGGCGAATGAGAATGATCTGCGTGCTTCATCACGGTTTCACCGCGGGGTTTGCCGACGATGTTCACGTCGCCTCATTACGTCACTTCGTGAGGTTCCCGTGGCAACAGGGGGAAAATAATGCCGCTTGTGTGACGTCAACGCAACGTTTTTCAACTCTCTGCTAAGATATATGTGACTTTTGCTTGCTGAAATCGGTAATTTATGCGGCGAAAGTGCGGCGTATTTGAAAAGATGCGACCCCCGCATAAATATTGGCTGATTATGCATGAAATCAAGCGATCGCATAATCACGTTTATTCTAAAGACAGTCTCAAAAACACAGTTTGTTTCTGAAATCACGAATGACCTTGTAACCAATCACGTCACCCTGCCGACGGGCCATGGGCGCTCTGAAGCAGGAGAGTTAATCATACCAATTAGATAATCAAGCAAAACGCTCATTATGTTAATTACCGTCCGTTTACCACAGGAAGAGAGGATCTCTGAGATGGAGCGAGCGAGTGGAGGCGGGGCTAATCAGCATATTCATAGATCTGCGTATAATAAATGAAGCAAGGGTGTGGAGTCACACTCAAGCTATTTTAAGACATGAATAAATTCATCACAGGAAATAAAATGTTCTCATTTTCATTCGATTGATGCACGAAAATAACTAAAACTTGACTGAGCTTGCTTATATAGCCACATATATAATAGCAACAATACTCAAATGAGTTTACCGAATCAAAACCCGATGTGAACACAAACGTCTTTCAGTAAGAGTCCAATTCATCACTCTGTGCCACAGAGCTTCATAACGAATAAAAAATATTTTTTTTAAAGATCTCTAACGTTTTGCAGAATCGCTTTGGCAAAGCCAAATTTAGTGGCTTTAGCAAATCACAAAAGCTGTGATTTCATTAAATATCTAGCCCCACTTTCCTCACACGATCCGATCTTCACGAATGCAGCAAACCCGTTCTCACAGAACATTACCAACACAAGAAAAACTCACGCGAACCAAGACAAAAGTAGTGCAACTTTCCTGCTGTGATGTAAAGTGAAATAATGTACAATTGCATATTATTATAATAATAGTAACAATAAAGTATTACTATTATCTTGCTCAGCTATCTAAAAACATCAGTGTGAATGTACTGAAATCTAGAATAAGACGTCACAACTAAAAAGAGGGGTCATTTTGCGTGCACTAAACCGATTCATTTAATTTTAAAGTGTCCCACAGTTTCACACTATCCCTGAAAGTTGTGCTTTTTAGGCCTTTCTTTCCCTTCCCTCGTCTCATCGTGTGGCCACAACATAAGGATGTCTTCACATCACATCACATCACATGACCACGATCCCACAAGTTAATACGACGTGGCCACGACAAAAGTAAGTGAACTGAACATGTCCCTTCCCGGTACAGCATACAAAAACAACAGGAAACGTAGATTTTTTTTTAAGCCGAGCTCAGGATTCTTATTTATAGGCTAACATCAGCAAAAGTGTTTCTGCAAGTTCATTGTTTGAAACTGACTGACTCTTTGGAATTGTGCAAATGTCAAAGTAAAGTGAAGTTGAGTCACTTTTCTATTCTTAATTCATGTTTTCCTCCAGAAAAACGTCATTATGCGATCGCTTGATTTCATGTATAATCAGCCAAAGTCCGCATATTTATGCGGTGTCGCATTTTTTCAAATACGCCGCACTTTCGCCACATTAATTGCCGATTTCAGCAAGAAAAATATGCATGATTTCAAAATCATCTTAGCAGAGAGTTGAAAAACGTTGCGTTGACGTCACACAAGCGGCATTATTTTCCCCCTGTTGCCACGGGAACCTCACGAAGTGACGTAATGAGGCGACGTGAACATCGTCGGCAAACCCCGCGGTGAAACTGTGATGAAGAACGCAGATCATTCTCATTCGCCAACAACGATAAGAGCGAAGCAGTTTCCCGCTGTGTCACATGACCGCAGACGCCGCCGTATATCAGTAGTGTGTGAAATAATTCACGCTGCAGTAAGAGATGATGAATGGAAGCGCTTGATTTAACACAAGATCAGAACGTGTTTGACTCGATGTTTTGTGAGTTTGATTCGTGTGTTCATAAATCCGAATGAGACCTTCGGTATTCAGTGATTTAGTAGCTTGAAGTGATCAGACATGAAGGCAGGATCTAGACAGAACAGGCTGTTGGAGAATCACCTTTATTTCCTCTTTTGCATCAAACCGCAAGTTCCCGCAATTTCATCGCATAAAATTGCAAAAATATCCCGAATATTCCATCGCATTTTTGAAGAAAACGTGCCGCATAATCAAGGATTTCTGCCCTCAACAATCACAAAATAAATCCGTGTTTTTCTGGAGGGATTGTTTTAAGTGAAGACCAAATAACTTCTTTTCTGTACACTATAAACGTAAATGAAGGACAGGCATATCAAGTCAAAGGATTTCATGAACGCCGGAGGCGTACGGCATCTTTGTCTTCTTGAAGCAGGACAGACTGGTCGAGCTTACACTCATCTTATTGAAAGTCACAAAGAAGAGTCATTCGACCCCTTTCCTCTAATCAGAGCTCATGAAAACATGTGACGACAGTCACTCGAGAACAATTTAGAGGCGCCTGTTCTGTATATGCGCCAACGTTACAGGGAAAGAGAAAAACAAACCACAAATTTATTCCGTCAGTTAACGCTGTCGTGCAAGACAACTTCTCCATTCCTCAAAACAATTCTCAGCTCGTCCATTCCTTCAGATTAGAGCTGCACGATTAATCGCTATCTAATTCTTAAGTTCTTCCGAGTTCTGATCCAGAGCTGATCCGTTCTCATGAACAGGTATGACACGGTCTTTTCAACTACACAGTATTTCTGTGTTACAAATGTTTACATTATTGTTTGGAAGCGTCACACCGGCAGGTGTCATTGAATCATTCAAGAGATTCGTTCAAAAAAACGCTGATTCATCCAGTAATGAAACAAGTGAAACATCTAGGAGTCATTGAATCATTCGCTCAAACCAGCTTTTTCGCGCAATTAAACATTTTTAAATGTTTGTTGGTTTGTTTAGATGTCTGTTCAGAATCTCTGCTTGATTGTCAGTTAATCCAGAATCGACTTCAGATTCCACAGTGTGTCAAAATAGAAAATAAACACCAACGAACATGCGCATTATCTATTTGGCAAGCAGAGAGCACAACGCATCCAAGAACCGTTGATCTGTTTAACCCTGTACAGCATGACTCGTGAAGAAATAGTGAGAAAAATCCCGCTTTTTCGAAATAGAAACAGATTACTGAACGTTTTGATTTTGTTTGTTTGTTTGTTTGTTTGTTTTAGTTCAATCTGGGTTTTATGTTCCTTACGTCAAACTCACACCTTTTATTCAGAGGCGCAAAAATATGCAACTTGGTGCAGATGTTGATATTTGGACAAAAGGGATGAAATTCTGATGCTTTATATAGATAAATACTTATGTCAATATCTGCCAATCATAAGATGATATTTAAATGCTTAGTTTTATGGTGCAATACAATGATGATGACGAGAGATGATCATATCCGAGATGATTTTTTCTATGAAATGATTCAGTCCAGTTGAAATATGACTAACGATATCAAAGTGATTCTCAGGTTTAATCAGATTTCTCAGCAGAAAGACACGTGAGGACGCTCGGCGTGACAATTCTACTAAAAGATCTTTGACTCGATAAAAGAGTCGAAACTATCGATCAGACGACAGAAGGACTGAGATTGTGTGCGACCACAAAGTTTAGATGCCGAAGAAATGTGCCTATCAAGGGTTAATGAGCCAACAGACAATCAGCACAGAGAAACTCAACATTTTTTAAGCTCCAAGCAGCATGCTTGGGTCACAGCCCTAAAAAATGCAGTTTAAAGTCTCTCTCTGAGGGGTTAATAGCTAACATGTGCTCTAAACTAGCACAAACTCTCTCATAGCAGCGCTACACATTCCTGAAGAGTTTACAGGGTTAATGCATGAGCATGGCTAACTAGCTCCTAATGACCATGAGCTTTCTCACACATTTACCCTCAAACAAAGCCGGGTTTTTTTTTTTTACATCTTTGCTCAAAGATGAAGGAAGAGCCACAGGAGGTCCTGGTGTTCCTCCTTCACCAGCAAAGAAGAAAACAACAGATGCCACAGCTGATGGTTTACAGCAGCGCTTTGTTTTTAGCCACGATTAAGTGCGGACTGCATTCAATGACACACCAAACAACTCCAGAAGATCCAGGAAAACATAGCCGCTAATAACGGAAGAGAGGACATGTGTTCTCCATCTACTGTCTTCATGGAGTGGAAAACAAAGGCTGTTTTGTTCTATAGTCTCAAACAACAAGGAACCAAATTATGCTGGAATTAAAATCACTGCAAACTTTTGTTTTCAAAACAAAACAAATTAGTCTCAAAATATGACACAAACACTTCCATTTAATGATGCGAGAGAATAATCGCTTTTTCGTTAAATCTATAGGCGGATATAAAACTGATTTAGAAATCCCTTTCGATCACCGGATTTTGATTTCAACAATATCGCCATTATCATTCTGGCTGTGGACGTCGCTATTCCCAAAACGGTCTTTTTTTTTTTTTTTTTTGCAGTGATGCCATAAAAGAATCTTTGTTTTTACCCCTAAAGAACCTTTCAGTGAAGCACAAAAGAATCTTTTTAATAATCGGAAGAAACTTTTCCCGCTATAAAGAACCTTATAAAAGTTCCACGAATGTCTCTTCACGAAACCTTCAATGGCAGTAAAGAACCAGAGCGAAGAATTATTAAAACAACCTAAAACGCCTCTTTCACAAAGTCTCCGGTGTGTCCAGAATGTGAAGTTTCAGCTCAAATCCCCACGGATCATTTATTAGAGCTTGTCAAACACAAACACGTGTGCGTGTCCCTTTAAATGCAAATGAGCTGCTGCTCCAGAAGAGGGCGGAGCTTTAACAGCTCAACGACAACAACAAAGCTGGAGAATCTCACGCAGACAAAATGAGGAAAGTGTTCAAACGGATGGAGAGACTCAGGAAGACGTTTCTGAACGGTTCGTGGATAAATTGTTGGAGTTGATCAACTCGTCACTAGCATCACGTCAATCTTTTTTCCTTGGATCGACCCTCGTTTGTGGCGTAAAATGACGGCATCAACAACACTCTGGCTTCCTCTTCTCTAAAGCATGGCCCCGCCCCCTTTGTTGTGCGATCTCGGGGGCGGGGTTTGCGTAAATGTTGGGGTTAGTGATGTCACTAACCAGGAAAGAAGCTCGTTGTAGTTCCTTCCAGCAGTTTGTTGTAGTTTTCAAAAAGCGATTTCTATAGAAAGAAAATCTCTCTTTGCATTGAGCGTCGTCACTTCACAGATGTTGTTTCTGCTCCAACAGCAACATCACACACTGACTGAACTTAAAAGAGTGAAATCATAGCGACCCACCATTTTATAATTACGGAAAACACACAGTTGGAAGGGGTTGAACAAATATCAACTAACTAGACAGAACCATGAATCACATTCAAGTTTACACAGGATGTCTGGATGCAGTGTATGAATCTGAACAATCCAGTGAATAACCATGTGTGAGACGGCCATCACCCGTATACGTACCGAGTTTCTCCACGAGTTTGAGCATCACCCCGCCGATGTGGATCTCGCCGGTGACCCTGAGAGACACGTCCCGGTTCAGGTCCGTGACGTGCATCTTCAGCTCCCAGGTCCCGTCTGCGTAGCAGCCGTCTGGCATCCGTATACCGTCCAACGCCATCCTATAGGAACAGTGTCAGAACATCAACAGGTCAAAGCCCGGAACACAGTGAGCTCACAAGACATCTTGATCAAATAATACTGTACATAAACGATTCAATGATTCAAGGGTATTATTATTATTATTATTAATAATAATAATAATAATAATAAACATTGGATTTGCCTCGGCAAGTACACTGTCAAGTGTGTCACATTTAAACTGGTTTTATTTCTAGATGAAGTCAATGTAAATTTAGTTGAATAAACGGGCGACGCGAAACCTAACGGTCGATCTGTGAGCGAGGACTCGATGACGTCAGCAGCCCCGCTCCAAATGCCAACTAAATAAAGACAGCCCGGTCAACGAGAGAAAACACACAGAAACCCTGCGAAAGTTAGTTTACTCGCTTTGTGGACGAAAACGAGAGTGCGTTTCCGAAGCAAAGTAGCCAGCCGGG
>CM074314.1:6952525-6960025 GCA_037194245.1 Opsariichthys bidens | reverse complement strand
CTGCTGGTCTGTGCTCGGTTGTTTTGTATATGAATGTCAGGAGGAACAGGGCGACATCGTGGGAGGTCCAATAGGCCGTGTGTGAGGTCACCGCTGACCAATAGCGGCTCTCCACCAAACCCTCCCGAAGTTCGTAGTCCATGCGGTGCTCCATCTCAACTGCGACACACACACAACAACCAAAATCACGCGTCACGAGGGAGAGAAAACCATGACATTCCTATTAAAGCAGCTGATTACACAGTAAAGCGTCATTTACTCCTTTAATTACTCCAGTCTTCAGAAATCATTGCTCATGATCATCAATGTTGAAAACAGCTCAGAGTTTTGGGAACTGTGATGCATTTTACTTTTCAGTCTTTTTTTCTTTTTTAAAGTACGCACCTGCTGCATCGAATAAAGAGGAGGAAGAGGATGGAGATATGGCTGAATATGCAAAAGTGCTTTGGCTGTCCTCACTGTCACCCATCCCAGAATCCCCGGTGGACGGCAGGCTGGGCGAGCGAGAGAAATGGGAGAATAAGATCCCGCCGATGCCCTTGCCGATACTCGCAGCACCTGCACAAACACCAGGTTACAGGTTAGCAGACAACACCGACTATTACTGTGAACCGCTTTGCAATGTTACTTTTAATTCCAAATGTTGTTCCAAGTCCCCATGAAATCAAAATGCTCTGTTTTTTGTTTTTTTTTTTATATGGAATATATTGCAGTGTTTAATTATTGTGTTAAATTCATGTTCCTCATAATGTTGAGTCAGCATCTCTTCTCTGATGACGAGGGCGGGGCAACCTGTCACTCACATGAGATCCACCAATAGCAAACCACCACCATCCAATCAACTCCTCAGACACAATCAAGCCCCGCCTACATTTGTTCTTGTTTGAGAAGCGTTTCACGCTGATATTCGGCACGATAGAGAATGCAGATGAAAGCACCGGATGACTTTAGTCCCTGTGCCAAAACTCTCCTCAGTTAAATAAAGATGTAACAGAGGTCACTGCATTTGGCAATAAAGATGAAATATCAAAGATAAATGTGCATATCTTGATCTAAAAACTAAACAGGAATCTTGGTGTCATGCTGGATTCTAGCTTCATCATCATGACCCGAATCAGATCCTCTGTGACCTAGAGAAGATCATTCATGCATTCATTACCAGCAGGAAGGAAAAGTCTGCATGTTCTGCGTGTCTCTGCTGGCGTCGTTTCATCTTCTACACAAACTGTTACATTCAGCGCTTTCTTCATCTAATTTGGGAAAAAAAACACGACAAATTGCTGAAGTAACACGGCGATCAGGATAATATTGTAGATCTAGCGTTGCGTTGGGTTCTGCTCAATCTGATGTTAAGTGTCAGTGCAGTTGAATAGTAAGAGACGACGACAAAACCTAAAAGGCTTCGTGGAGGACGCGAGATAATTTAATTATAACATGAAACCACGTGGTGAAGGAACCGAACTCGTATTAAAACAAATATCGCTTTGTGTTGCTGGCCAGATAAAATGACAGAGGAAAGAAAAACAGACATAAATTTTGGCTGTATTATTTGTGTCTTGAGAAATACTGTGTGTATTGCCCCACCCACACACACACACACACACACACACACACACACACACACACACACGCAACTGTAAGATGAAATTTACACCTCTGGATGTAAGAATGTCCCAGAATGAGTTGCTCCGTTTCAACAAATGCTCTATGGAGACTGGAGAAGTTATTATGAGAAGATCTGAAAGTGACAGGACAGCTGCTTTTTCCACCATCAGGCCGGTGGACCGTTCCCGTGTCCGATCCGCCGGTACGGATGTGATTTCACTCTCCACTGTGGGGCTGAGCTCTTTGGAACGCGATACAAAACGCATCGGTCGTTATAGATGACGGTCAGATATTTCCTCTAATTTATTATTAACTTCGCTTTAATAATGCGCTTGGCAACAGACAAGTGACCAATCCTGAGTGGCGACGTCACTACACGCTTTCACCCAGACCGGTTCAGTACGGTTAACCAACCGTGCCGAGAATTCAGGGCCGAAACGGTTTGTGAACACGCCGTGCCGAAGCAACGGTCAAGTGGAAATATACAGTCTAACAGTTCAACTGAATATGTTGTCAGATGTACCTAGAATGCTGGCCTTGCCCAGGTTGGTGATGGACTCTCCGTAGTAACTACTGGCCAGGACAGGTGAGGTGCTGGGACCGTTCTCCGTGTCGCACGCTGCGTCCTTACTGACGTTTATATACGTGGGTCTGATCTCATCATATGGAGTGGAGTTGATAGTGTTACACCTTCAAAACAACATTCAAAATCAAATTTCCAATCAAAAACCAGTGATTCTCAGCCAGGGGTCCACAGCAAACTTACAAACACATTTAAATGAACCCTTATGGACATTTGTCTTTTTGCCTGTGTTTATGCCAACTGCATACAATTTGGCACAGGTGTGTATTTTTATTGGAATTTGACTATTTCGCCCCCATTTCCTTTAATAAATCTATTTTGCACTAGTAACACAAAATAGTTCCTCTCTGGACCTCCAGGACAACAATGTCCCCGTTGAAACTGCCCGTGTTAATCCCAGGGCCATTTAACTATAAAACGTTACTATACGTTCATTCTGTTGGCAAGACTTCAAAATGTACATTTTTTCACCAAGGCTGCATTTATTTGATAAAAAATACACAGTAAAAACAGAGAAATATTATAATAGTTAAGAATATGTTTTCTATGTGATTACATTGTAAAATATAATTTATATTCAGTGATCAAAGCTGAATTTTTCAGCATCATTACTCCAGTCTTCAGAGTCACATGATCCTTCAGAAATCACTCTGATATGATGATTTCATCAAGGACGGGTGAAATTGAGCAAAAAAAATATTTCCATTTCAAATATTTGAAGTTTCTATTCATCAACGAAACCTGAAGAAAATAGTGTTCAGCATTAATAATAAGAGCTATTATTAACGATTGATCGCCAGCAACAATAACTGATAATAAATGAGCATCAAATCATCATATCAGAATGATTTCTGAAGACTGGAGTAATGATGCTGAAAATTCAGCTTTGATCACTGGATATATAATTATATTTTACAATATATTCACATAGAAAACAGTTATTTGAAATGGTAAAAATATTTCAAAATACTTTTAAATTAAAATGGTAAAAAAAAAAAGCAACATCTTTTTCTCTCAATAACTTGTTTGTGTTCTTGAACATTCTGAAATTACGAACTGAATTGTGATTACTAAATGTAACACATCAAGACTTTACAATAAAGTTCAGCAGTTAAAAATGCCGAAAATCTCTTAGCCTATATTGTTGGGGCTCAAATTTAGCAGACAAAAAGACTGAAAACCATTGCTTTAAACAATTCTACAATTATGATCACAAAAAAAAAAAAAAAGAGGAAAGAAACTATGAAGACTCACCAGTGTATTTGAACAGGTGCGATATTGCTATAGTGCTTTAAAACAAGAGGCTCCAGTCGATAGGCCTGCCAGACAGTGGAATAAACTCATATTACACCAAATCAGTCTCCTCTGAACAGCAAAGTCACAGAGTGTGTAAACGTACTGACGTCATCTCACCACAGGATCTGTTGGGTGGAAGATGTTGAAGAGGCGCCGGCAGATGGATTTTTTGGGGCATGATGTGGTCCTGGTCACCGGTGTTCCGGGCCGAATCCTCTCAAAGCCAGGAACACAGCCAGAGGAGAGCCCATGCAGAAGAAGTTCTCCACCTGCAGTTGAATTATGGAGCTTTTAATACATGGAGGTGTCATTCGAGCTGATCACCACGTTAATGTCACTACATCACCTTAAACTTTAACGTCGGGAAGGGTGCAGGTGTCGATGCCTTCAGGCCCTGAAGCTCATCTTGCAGTTCTCGTAACCTGTCGCAGACATATTACAAGACTCAAAAATGGTGCATGACGCAAAGCTCGTGTTTAATGATGTCAATGCCATCTTCTAGTCTTGAACAGCATTCTTTGTCACAGCTTTCATTTATAAAATAGTGAACGGCGCTATATAAATAACATGACACGATTAAGACCCGTTGAAACGGGCGTCACCTTTGTTCTGGTTAGTTGCACTTCCTCCAGCAGGTGGCGCTCTTCATAACTCGTCCAGTGTAGATCTTCTCCCTGCAGCTGATCGTGATGTTCTTGCAGACAGAAGCGCACAGGATCCCAGCCTGTCATGATGTCAAAGGTGATCACGCAGCCCAAGAGTGGGAGATGATCGACACTTTGCCGCCTTTCCTCTCAAATTCAGGGTTTCGTGAGCAGAAGAGAGAGTACAGGCGGTTCAGCTCCTGCGTCAAACCTTTAGTGATCTGGAAGGATAAACATTAGCATATATATATTAACAAAATACTTAATTTGTCAGCCATAAGAGTAACAATACATCATATATATATATATAGTTACACACACACACCCCTAAGATAATATAAAGTCATTATTGTGTTAAATGCAAAAAGCATCAAATAGAAGCTACAAAAAGTAGCTTTATAAAGAAATGTTTTATTTTGATTCAAGATAGAATTTATTATGCATAAGCTTTTAGGCTGAACTGATCCTTTCGGGCTATATACATTTTCAGACACTATACTGCAGCTCACAGGTGGCATGAATTACAATTTCTTAAAAAACGCCATGAAATTAATAATAACAAAAGAAGATAATTTGAGAAATTCTCAGTATATTTTTTGTTCTCGGTAACTGACCAGCATTCTTTCAAAAAAAAACCCAAAATTCCAGTAGGTGGCAGTAAAATTGTCTCATTAGCTGCATCTCATTTCGGAGGCTGCGTCCTCCGGAGGTCGCATTTGAAGGCTGCATACATCATCAGGGATATTTTATCTAAGAAAAGTAACCGTAATTGACTTATTCCTCATGAGGGTAAATATAATATAAATAAAATATCCTCGATGATGTATGCAGCCTCCAAAATCAGTTCAAACGTCTGATTCATTTAGGAATATTCACAATTATTTCTCTTTTTGCTGGATATTTGAATAAATACAGCCTTGTTGAGCTGAAGAGACTTTATCTTACCGACACCAAACTTTTGAACGGTGCTGTAACCCACCTAAAATTGACAATCTATTATTAATAATCCCCTTAATGTCATTCCAAACCCGTGTGATTTTCTTCATTAAAACACAAAAGGAGTAAGTTTGAAACATGTTAACGTTGCTCTTTTCCATACAATAAAAGCATATACTAACAAGTAAATGACCCACAAACTGTCATTAAAGCTTCATAGATCATTGGCGTTTTGACAGACCCCGTTTACGACTGTGCGTGGTTTCATAGAGTGGAAAAGCACAGCATGTCTGGAACGACACAAGGGTGAAAAATAATGACAAAACGCTCATTTTCATAAAGCGTGGTTCACCTCGTCTCTGTAGAGAGGGCTGGTGTAGTACATGATGTCCATGGCGCTGCTGTTTGAGTAAATCTCTCAGGCCTCTGACCTTATCCGGTGTGATCGACTCCACTGTGTCTGCATTCAAAGAGGAAAACGCTCTTAAAATATGAACACACACCATGTTGTGTTTTTTCAGCTCATCGTTTCGCTATTAATGTTAATGCATGTCATTGTTTGAGCTGCTTTGTTTGCACAGCTGAGAGAGAACTAAATTATATTCTCTTGACATCCCCTAAAACAGAGTGTGTGTTTGTGAACAAAAGGTAAAAGGGTTCAGCTTGTGATCAGAGCAGCTGTTCAGAGTGAACGCAGACAGACACGTGGCGTGGCGTCTGCCTTACCGCCGTCCAAAGCGAGTTTAGAGCGCCACTCGACCGGCAGGAACTCCACATGCTCCTCTGTTTGCTCAGAAAAGTGCATTCTCCTCCATCTTCCTCACAGCTTCCCGCAGCCTGAACACACACACACACACACACACACAGAAATATCACATTCGCCTTCAAAATGTGCACACTTTTAGCATCATTTAAAATGTGTTATTGTTAACTAAAGCGAATTACTACTAACAACTGTTTTAGTTCATTGAAATAAAGCTGAAATAAAATGACATTTCTAATTTTCATTTTAAGTCGATGAACTGAAATGACAAACTGAACTAAAAATAAAGTAAAAAGCTAAGAAGAATAAAATGATACAAGCACATACAATTACTAAAACTAAAATCAAAACTGAAAATATAAAAAATAAAAAACAATTCAAAATAATAAATACTACAATAGCGTTTAAATAATACTTGATAAGCAGCTTAAACATGCCATTAAATTTTTAAAAATAAAAATGTGCAAATTTAATATTAATCAGAGATGATAACTGGAACGAGTTTACTAGATTATAATTTATTGCTTCTTTATCCTATAATAAAATGACATTACTCATTTCCAGCTGTTCTCATGTCACAACTCAATATACTTCATATAGACATGATTATTTATGATCTATTATCATATTATATCTATATGTCCAAAGGGGTTTTTTGTTTTTAATGACAAAATAAGTTTAAATAAACCATACAAATATGAAGGAAAATATTGTAAGCTTTGTAAATATTTTAAATATGAGGGAAGAACAAAACACTAAAGTTGGTTAGAGCTATTTATCTATTATTTACTATTATCTATTAGAGCTATTTATTTATTATTTTGCAAAAAAAAAAAAAAAAATGCAGAAAAAAAGCCATTATTAATATTTTGTTGCTTCTCTCTTATTTTTGCATAAATCATATTTTCTTTGTATGACAGCCTGGCCAAAAATGATGTCGGCACAATATGACATGTTTCAATTGACTTTAAGCGCGACTGCTTACAAAATCATTTAACACATTTTTATAATATTTGAATAAAGGCTGAAGATGTCGATGTTCCCTGACCAGACTTCACTTTTGGCCACTACTCAGTATACGACAGACATAAACACACATATTGTGAGAAAACTGAACCAGGACAATTTCATTCACTCCAGCTCATCACAGGGATCATCATCAGTAATCAGCACTTCTGACTTACATGCCAGTGTTTTTGATGATGCGATCCTTGTCCATCTTCTGTCCAATGCCATGAACCACAAACACCACGTGTGTGGTCTGAGGGGGCTTTATCATCCAGCGAGGCCTCCTCCACATAACCGCGGTGCAGTCTCGTGCCGCTGCTGGAGGCTGAGCCAATGACAGGACACACGTTAAGAGACACAGCTTTGTTGCAACCCCTCATCTAGTAACGCACCGAAAATTTCCAAGTGTGGGTCTCCGCACGTTGGAGTAGCATCAAAAATTTACTTAATTTTTTTTTTTTTTTCAGTTTTGGTAAAAAAAATTAACTTGACTGAACTGTGACTATATTCACAATATAATATGGTCTCTTGTACCTTTATTGCTTTTTATAAAAAGATGACTAGATAATAAAAATATTATGAACACTCGCACCATATTTTGAGATTTCGTTCTTTTCTAATGCAAGTCTTTGGAGATCCACGTGTTTGGATAGTTTTGAAACTAA